>CM067064.1:5952500-6232500 GCA_033980235.1 Diadema setosum
ATGTAATGAAAGATGTGGTCGTTATCCAAGAGAGAGAAAAAAAAAACTCTATATAACACAACCCATCATAATGTCAAACACAACAATAGCCACAAGGTGTATCCCCGTTAGACTAGTTCATGATAGTCATAGACGCCATTATTCCTTCTGTTGATTGTATGGATGACTGACATCTATCTTTGAAAGGGCGAAACCGCAGTATTTGCTCAACTTGTGGGAGTCAATGCATGAAACAAAAACAAAAAAGACACACAAAATAAGGAGGCGTGTCTTTTTTTTTTTTTTTGCTTTTTGCTTTCAGACCTCGAGGGATAAACGGAACAGAAGTAAGAAAACTTTTGTTTCGTTTCTTCCAAACAACACCACACTTCAGCTGTTCGTACGATCTTCACATACAAAATGATGTGACACGTGAAGACGCGCATGTCATTACATTCCTGCAGAGACCACAGCGCAGAATATCGAACATGCTTTGATTAAAAATGTCAACTAATTTGACTTTGATATCAAAGTGCAAACTCTGAAGATGTCTGTCCTGCGTTATGAAGTACTGAAATTACTTATCGTTTGCGAGGACAAGGAGTAGATCAAAATATCCACAATGTGTTCCTATAATTCCTTCTCTCCTCTCGTTTAAATGAGTTAAACGCAGTGCGTTTACTGATTAAAAAGTGTGTCAAGTTACAACTAGAATTGAGACGGTATGTGGAGCCGGGAAATGTGCAAACGCCGGGAAATGTGCAAACGCCTGGAAATGTGCAAACGTCTCGCCGGGAAATGTGCAAACGCCGGGAAATGTGCAAACGTCTTGCCGGGAAATGTGCAAATCTCTAAATTTCATCAACGGGAAATGTGCAAACGTGACGCCGGGAAATGTGCAAATGTTCAATTTTGCCGGGAAATGTGCAAAACGTCGCCGGGAAATGTGCAAACCATTCATTTCACCTATATTATGTAGAGATGGAAGAGAAACTCTCAATCAAAGCTGCGCACGAACCATTACCATCTTTACCACCTGTCTTAGCGACCATCTGTCTTTTTATGCCTCTGGCACGAAGTGGTGCCGGAGGCATTATGTTTTGAGGTTGTCCGTCCGTACGTACGTTCGTCCACTTTCGTTTACGCAATAACTTGAGTAATAATGACTGAAATTTTACCAAACTTGGTCCAAGTATAAAGTATGATAGGGTAATTATTCGATAAGATTTTGGGTGAAATCGGCCAAAGGTCAGAGGTCAAAGGTCAAGGTCAAATCATGATATTGTATCCGTTTACGCGATAACTCAAGACTGAATCTAGCAAATTTTACCAAACTTTGTCGGAGGATGATGTATGATGGGGCAATTACTTAATAAGTTTTCTAGTGAAATCGGACAGAGGTCAAAGGTCAAAGATCAAGGTCAAATCCTAAAATGCATCTGTTTACGTGATAACCCAAAACTGGATGAAGCAGCTTTCACCAAACTTGGTCCAAGGATGATGTATGAGGGGACAATTAGTTGAGTAGATTTTAGTGACATTGGCAAGAGGTCAAAGGTCAAAAGGTCAAGGTCAAATGGTAAAAATGTTGCTATTTCCCCCATATCTATGCAATGCCCAAAGGTATTCAAATCTTTTCTTGAAACTTAGTGTAGACATGTACTACTGCGTAAAGATTCTCCAAAGAGAGTTTCAGGTCATAAGGTCAAAGGTCAAAAGGTCAAATGTTAGGTGAAAATGTTGCAATATCACTTTTCTCGCAAATGGTTCAATGTATCTTCATGGAACTTGGTGCATACGCATGTACTGACTGGCAGGGATTTTCTAGGGAATTTAGGGGTCGTATGTCAGTAGTCAGGGGGTCAAAGGCCAAGGTCAACTCTTCAAAATTTTACTATTTCCCTCATATACTAGTATATGCAATGCTTGCATTATTAGTTTTAAAACTTAAGTATACGTGCATTACCTAATGGAGATTCTCCGGGAAATTTCCAGCCAGAAGGTCAAAGGTCAAAGGTTAAGGGTCAAGGGCCAGATTTTAATGCCCCCCCCCCCCCAAAAAAAAAAAAAAAATATATATATATATATTGTACTGTAATTACATTCTTTTTTCATACCTTGGAAATTACTCAATGCATAAACTTATAAAAGGGTCCGTCAGAAGTCAAGTAAAAATTCTCAATTCCCTAAATATGTGTACCTGCACTCTTAGACAATTATAGCAAACCCAGTTCAAGGAAAGTGAACATGCAAGATATTTCTGACAAACCTGTCATTTCATTATTTTGCCAGTTATGTGAAACTGTCATCACACATTGTGAAGGCATTGTACTATACACCTATTGGGAGAATCATGCATTATGGCGGAGGCATCAGTCGCCATAGTGACATTTCTAGTTTTTTATTACATTTTCAGCATTTTCTTGCAAACCCTACAACGATTTTTCACCATATTTGGGAGATAACATCTTAATGGTGATATGATCGTAATTTGTCAAAATGAGCCCCCCCCCCCCCCCCCCACACACACACACACACACCAGTCCTAAGGAGGGGGACGGGGGAGGAGTTGAAGCCTCAGAGTCACTATACCATGTATACACGCTTGATTTTTTTTTTCTTCATCTGTCGAACCGAAAAAGAACGAGCTAAGTTAGTGCTATGAAGACATTAATGACTAAAATTTGATTATGGCGGACTCAGGGGTGCCCTGATCGGGGGTGAGGGGGAGGAGGGGGATTTACCACATTTTCAGCATTTCTCGAAAAATCTAGGACGGATTTTCACCCAACTTGTGAAATACAGTCATATTTATTGTAATATAATCTTGATTTGTTAAAATGCGCCCCCCCCCCCCCATCGCCGACGGGGGGGGGGGGGGGGGGATTAAAGCTTCACTTTTAACATCCCAAAAAGCTGGATTTTTTTTTTTTTTTATCTTCTGCTGTCAAACCGAAAAAGATAAAGCTAAGTTAGTGCTATGAAGACATTAACGTGATTAATGAATGAAATTTCATGTTTGATTATGGCGGATCGGGGGGTGGGGAGGGTGATGGGTGGCGGGGGATATTCCACATTTTTAGCATCTTCTTGAAATATCTATGAGGGATTTTCCCCAAACTTGACAGATAGCAAGATTATGGTAATAATTATGATCTTAATTTGTTCAAATGAGCCCCCCACCCCCTCCCCCACCGCCGAAGGGGGGGGGGGGACTGCGGGGGGTTGAAGCTTCAACGTCCCTAAACTCTGGAATTTAATCTTCTTCTGTCAAACCGATAAAGATAGAGCTAAGTTAGTGCTATGAAGACACAGCGTTAATGAATGAAATTTCATGTTTGGTTATGGCGCGGATCAAGGGGTCTCCAGATCGAGGGGGTGAGGGCAAAGAGAGGAATTTTCCACATTTTCAGCATCTTCTTGAAAAATCTACGACAGATTTTCACCAAAATTGGCAGATTGCCTCTTTACTGTGATATGCACTTAATTTGTTAAAATGAGCCCCCCTCCCACACACACACACACACACACACTGCTTAAGGGGGGGGGGGGTTGAAGCCTCAGCGTCCCTAAACTCAATTTTTATCTTCTTATGTCAAACCGGAAAAGAGAGCTTAGTTAGTGCTATGAAGACATTACTGGCTGAAATTTTATTTCACGTTTGATTGTGGCGGATCGAGGGGTGTCTTTATCGGGGGGGGGGTTGAGGGGGAGGAGGGGGATTTTCACATATTCTGCATCCTCTTGAGAAATCTTTGACGGATTTCCACGGAACGTGGGAGGTAGCATCTCTAGGGTAATAGAATCCCACTTTGTTGGAAGGGGCAACAAGTCCAAGTTGTTCCCCTTCCCCAAAGCTAGGGATAAGACCAGGGTAGCCCCCACGTCATTTAGTAAGCAGAAGTGAAATTTCATCAAAGTATAGATCTACCTTCAAAAAATGTCATAAGATTGTGTTCTATTACTCTTGTTTGTTTTTGTTTTTTTCGTTTGTATAGGGTTTTCAATAAAATTCTGAATTCCACCCGAACGACCCCATCTCCCTCGTGTTGGTCCCTTTTAAGTTCAAGGGGCGGAGATGAGGTGGGGGGGGGGGGGTGGGGCCTCCATCTCCTCCCACTTTAGGGGTTGGGGCAGTGCTCGTTTAGACAAATTGAGGTCATATCACCAGATAAATACGCTTGGCAAATATCTATTATATAGGGTTTCAAGAAGAAGCTGAATATGTGACAAATCCGCCTCCGCCGCACTTAACATTAATATTCATGAATTCACTTACCATAACAGGCACCAGCACTCTATTAGCTCCATCATTTTTGTATAGAAGTTTACTTTTTTTAAAAAGCTGATATATGGATTTTATTATCCGAGGGATGCGTCTTGAGTTTTCAGGAAAAAGACAAAAAATGTGAAAATTAAGACTCCTTCCTACCCACTCACCTTTTTGGGCATCCCTTCATCTGTCATTGTAAACTTGAGCCTACATCATGCATTAACTGTTTTCAGTACTATCACCATAAAGATGCTATGGCCAAGTTTGGTGAAAATTCGTCATAGATTTTTCAAGAAGATGGAGAAAATTTTGAAAATCTCCCTCCTCCCCGTGGTTACAGCTCGTTATTCCTGAGGTTCGTTATTCCGAAGGCTCTTTATTCATAAGATTCGTTATTCCGAAGGTTCAATGTTCCGAATTTCATTTACGGATTAACTAGTATTCGGAATAACGAACCTTAGGAATAACGCCACAAATTTTCGGATTAACGAACCCTTTTTCATTTTCGGATTAACGAACCTCTAGCTATAGGGACTTTGCGTATTTCGGACTAACGACCCTTTGGAATAACGTACCTTCGGAACAGTGAACCTTCGGAATAACGAACAGCACCCCCTCCCCCTCACCCTCACCTACCCCCGATCAGAGCACGCCTAGACCCGCCATAATCAAACATGAGATTTCAGTCATTAATGTCTTTACAGCACTAACGGTTCGACAGAAGTAAAAAAAAAAAAAAAAAAATCAAGAGAATAGGGACTCTGAGGGTTCAACCCCCCCCCTCCTCGTCGGCAGGGGGGGGGGGAGGGGGATTCAATTTAAAAAATTAAGATCGAATCACCATAAAAATACTATCTGCCAAGTTTGGTAAAAATCCGTCATATATTTTACAAGACTATGCAGAAAATGTGGAAAATCCCCCTCACACCCCTTATCAGCGCACTCCTGGATCCGTCATAATCAAACCTGAAATTTTTGTAACTGTAGTGTCCTCATATAACGTAGTTCCATATTCTTCGGTTCAACAGAAGAAGATTACAGATTCCAGAGTTTAGGGACCTAAAACTTCAACTCCTCCTCCCACCCCCCCCCCCCCCCTTGGCGGTGGGAGGGGGTGGAGCTCGTTTTACCATATAAGACCATATCATCGTAAAGATGGTATCTGCCAAGTTTGGTGAAAATCCTTCTTGGGATTTATCAAGAAGATGCAGTAAATGTGGACAATCCCCCTCCTCTCCGTCACTTCCCCTCCCCCCACCCGCAATCAGGGCACCCCTGGATCTGCCATAATCAAACATGAAATTTCAGTCATACAAGGCACTGACTTAGCTCTATCTTCTTTTTTTTGTTCGACAGAAAAATATATATATATTTTTTTAAATCCAGAGTTCAGGGACTCTGAGGCTTCAACTCCCCCCCCCCCCTTTTCGGCCGGGGGTAGGGGGGGGGGGGGGTGGGAGGATTGGGGGCTAATTTCAATTCATAAAGATCATATCACTGTAATGAGGCTATCTTACAAGTTTCGTGAAAATCTGTCCTAGACTTTTCAAGAAGATACTGACAATGTAGAAAATTCCTCTCCTCCCCTCACCCCCTCCCCCGCGATCCGGACACCTGGATCCGTCATAATCAGACATGCAATTTCAGTCATTAATGTTTTCATAGCACTAGTTTAGGGACCCCGAGGCTTCAATTTGAAGACTCCTCCCCACTTATTGCCCCGTGCCCTGCATCCCTGGATCCGCCATTAAACGTGAACTCCTGTCATCAATATCTTTAACCCTAAAAGGGCCGGGGGGGGGGGGATCCGCTCCCCCCCCCCCCCTCGACTTTTCGCGCTATAAATCTGTAACGCGAGAAGGCCTCGTCGCGAGGCTTCTTGACTTTCTTCGTTCAAGTCTAACTTTTGAGACCAAATTTGCAACGTCCGCGCGTACTTTTGCGAAGCCACGCCCATTTTTGTAACGGAATGTGGCCCCAAAGCGGTACATTTCCTATGGAAAACAATGTTCTGTCATGAAAGTCATAAAAACCTGATTATTTTTACAATTAATGACTTTCATTTACCATTAATTTTTGTGCTAACTATGGTAGAAGAGTGGTCAGTGACAATTTCCAATGAAAAAACAAAGAAAAAACCAAAGTTTAAAAACAACGAAATACATAAGGAATTCTGAAAACAATAAAATACATAAGAATTGAAATGAGTTTTGGAAGTTTTTGTGATGTACAATTGATGAATATGCAAAAACAGATTTACAGATCAAAAATTAGACTCTCAATGCTTTTAATTAGGCTAAAATATCATCTTGAGCTTAATTTGCATAATTAATTAATTAAAATTAGAAATTGATTGTTTCAAAAAATCTTATGACACAATCTTGTAGATTATGACGTGGGTCTCACGCATGCGAAATTTCATCGCGATCGCACCACCAATGGCCGAGATCTCATGGGGGGAGGGGGGTAATCACCCCCCCCCCCCCCCCGGTCTGAGCATAGCCAAAAAAGCCCGGGCCCTTAAGGGTTAAAGAACCATCCTAGCTCATTCTTATTTGGTTATATAATACAAGAAGAATTTCGATAATACCGTAGTTCTGGGACTTTGAGGCCCCCTCCCCTTTTTCGTGGGGGGGGGGGTGGCTACTATATAAACAAATTGAGATCCTATTGCCATAATCGTGCTACCTGCCAATTTAAAAAAAAAAAAAAAAATCTGTCAAGGATTTCATTAAGAAAATCTAAATGGTGGAAGTTCATGAGCAGTCTTGATATGGAGTTTATCTACTATCTTTATGCACAATATCGCTAAAGAAAATGATTTGCACATTTCCCGGCGACGTTTTGCACATTTCCCGGCAAAATTGAACTTTTGCACATTTCCCGGCGTCATGTTTGCACATTTCCCGTTGATGAAATTTGCACATTTCCCGGCGAGATGTTTGCACATTTCCCGGCGTTTGCACATTTCCTGGCAAGACGTTTGCACATTTCCCGGCGTTTGCACATTTCCCGGCGAGACGTTTGCACAATTCCCGGCGTTTGCACATTTCCCGGCGTTTGCACATTTCCCGGCTCCACACGGTACTTGTGACAAAGGTCAAATTGATGTAAAAAGGCACAGACAACATGAGTATCATACTGACATCTCTGAGTCTGGACTTTTCTTGTGAAAATCATATAAAGAGAAGAGTTTCGTAGGGTTGACTCTTCCTGAGCTCTGGCTGGTTGGCGAGCATTCACCCGTGATGGACATGATGGATGAATGGACATTGTTACTTGTTATCATCATATCACTTGATATATAATATATATATATATATATATATATATATAGCGAAAACTATTACAATTGTTTCTGGTCAGTTTTTCCTTCCATGTTTATATATAAATATATATATATATATATACAGATATATATATATATATATATATATATATATATATATATCAACAGAGACACTTTATTCACGCCAACTACTTTTGACTTTGTAATACAGTGCATCATGCAAATTATTATTATTATTATTATTATTATTATTATTTATTCGACCAGGTAAAGAATATAGGATACATATCATTAACATCATAAACATGAAATAAAAACCAGAATGAACATTACAAAGGATACACTGTACTGTACACGTTACACAAAATGAAAATGAAATGAATGGAGACTACATGAGGGTCAGGGCACACAAAAGTAAATACATTTACTATTGCCCGTAGGCATGTGAACCCACACATGTTGCCCCTAAGAAACATTTAACAATCATTGAAAAAATCATCACTCAACCCTTGATCCCCACCCCTTAACTCCATAATCCTTATCAAACTTCAAAACATAAAAAACACTATACAATTCCAATATAATCATCCAACCCTTGACTTCATTTATAAATACATTCATACATTAATTTCAAAAACTGAAAAAAATACGTCAACATAAATGTAGGATATTCTTGGATTTCCACCCGACCCCCAACCCTAAGCCTCTAACCTCTTAAAACATAATCATCACTGTCGTCAGCATGAAAATAAAAATGAAGCGTATGTGTACAAATCAAAACTAAAACTATCACTCAATGTGATTAATACCCCATCAAACACCGAGAATGTAAACTCAGCTAACAATTAATTTGTATACTGTTATCACAACGACTCAATGTTAAACGTGAACAAATGATGAATTGTGCACACCCACATATCATAACAGTCACAAATGCCGAATTTCAAATCAATTGCCCAAAAATCTGAAAAAATTAACTGAAATCACATTATCATATGATTATCATTCAAAAAATGGAGTTACCATGAAACACATTTCCCAACAATAACAACGACAAAAATGAAATCTTTCACATCTAGGTAATATAATGATCACACATATCAAATCCGAAACCAAATACTAAAAAAACTGAGAGAGTTAGCCAAACCAAATTTTTTGTATAATCCTCATCCAAAACATACTGATACCATGGCAACACTTTGTTCAACAATGACGAAAAAGAATAAATAAATTTGCGCATGTGCGTATGTACTACAGCGGTCACATGTGCCAAATCTCAAACCAATACCCAAAAACGCTCAAAAGCTCAGTGAGCTAGCTAAATCCACAATACTCTTATCCGAGTTCTTTGTTCGAAATAAGCAATTATTATGGAAACATACTATTCAACAATACCAAAAGGTACGTTTGCACATCTTTGTACTGTAACGGTCACATGTACCAAATTTCAAGCCAAAGACTCGAAAACTGCGAGCGAGCCTAATCCACAATATTTTTGTATGCTTTTTGGTAAAAAAAAAAACAACAACAACAAACTGTTACCATAGTAACACATTGCTAAACAATAAAAAAAAAATTACACATCTACGCACCACAGCGGTAACATGCGCCAAATGTCAAGCTAAATGCTTAAAGACTAAAGAAAGGATCTATGTGAATGTAGACAGAAATTGGTGAAGGAATAGATTTCAATGAACGGAAAATATGGCTGATTTCAATGAGTTTAAAAAAGAGGAAAGAGGTGAAAGCACAGCAGCGTCCTTGATGGCTGCTGGCAGTGTGTTCCATATATTCTAGGAAGAAGACGGGAGGGGGAGTAGAAGAAAGCTTGAGTTCTAGAAAGAAGGTGACGTAAAGTTAAGGTTTCTGAGTGACGTGGATTGATCATTATGTTCTCAGCAAGATTGGGACATTATTACAAACACCAGACAGACACTTAACCGCAAAGGAACAGAGAAGATATTCTCTCCTCGAGGACAGGGTAGACCAATGAAGGACCTCAAGACGCTCTGCATAAGACATTTCACCTCACACTTGTTTGAGTGCTATTCGAGTAGCAGTCCGTTGGACTTTTTCGATCATCAGGGACTGAGACGATGTTGTGGGAAACCACGCGGGGATGCCATACTCGAGTATTGACAACACCAAGGCTTTGTGCAGAGAAAAGAAGGCATTAGTAGATGCCCCTTGGGCTATAGTTCTAATGAACCCGAGAAGACGATTGGCACGAGAGACAACTGAAGAAATATGAGAATTCCAGGTTAAGTTTGAGCTGATCACTACTCCAAGATACCGAAACATAGATACTGAGCTAAGTGGTACATCACCTAGGTGATAAATCGGAGAGTGAAACTTGCGTTTTCGGGTAATGTGCATGACCTTACTTTTGGTAGGAGTGAAGGACATTCCATTCAGACGAGATCAACGGAGCAAGGCCTCCAAGTCCCCCTGAACTTGGTTTTCATCTTCTGAGGAGTCAATCTGTCTGAATAAAACCATGTCATCTGCAAACAATGCAGTATGTGATGATACAAAGGAAGATATGTCATTAATGAAAAGATTGAACAACTGAGGACCTAGTACACTGCCCTGCGGTACACCGGAAGAAACGTCAGTCCAGGAGGAAGCATGACCAAGGAAGAGAACTTTTTGAGTTCGGTTAGTCAGAAATGAAGAAATCCATTTCCAAAGGGAACCACGGATATTGAAATTAGTTGCAAGCTTGGCAAGCAAAATGTGATGGGGCATTTTGTCAAATGCCTTAGTCATGTCCAAAAATACTATACGCGGTGGACGGGACCTATCAAGGATGGATTGCCAGGAATGAAGAACGTTAACAAGTTGGGTTACACAATTCCGTCCTGTGGCGAAGCCATGTTGCTGCTTGTTAAACAGATCATTATGTATCAATGTGGTCTTGAATGGCCTTGGTAACAAAGCCTTCCAGCATCTTGCACAACACAGATGTGAGTGCAACTTGACGGTAGTTAGTTATTGAGGAGCGATCACCATGCTTGAAAATGGGAGTGACGTGTGCCTGCTTCCACAATGCTGGTACATTTCCTGTGGAAAGAGAGGCATTAAACAGAATGGTTAAGGGATATGAAACCTCAAGGGCTACCTCAGTTAGAATGCGAGACAAAATGCCACCTGGTCCCTGAGATTTGTTTCTCCGCAGCTGAAAAAGTGCACGATAAACCTCAGCTCTGGACACAGACACCTGAGAGAGTTCTGGAATAGGAAGAGAACATGGGGGAGCATCAGGAGGAGGTGGTTCCGGAATGAGCAAAGACTGAAGAAAAGTAAGAACTGAATGCAGAAGCTATGTCATTGGGCTTTGTCATCAATTTGCCATTGTGATGAAGGAGGAGGTGGTGACTGCTTACGGCTACGTACAAATGCAAAAAAGCTACGTCTGTTATCATCAGATACAAACAGTTTATTAACATATGCCCAGTAAGCTTTTCTAGTTTCAGATTTGACTTTGTTACGGGCAGACTTATAATTATTCCAGTCAACAGTTTTCTTTGTTTTCTTAGCAATTCTGAACAGCATATGCTTCTTTCGTATCAGTTTTGTAAGATCAGATGTGATCCACGGTGAACAACGAGATTTGCGTTGGCGTGGCTGACGGAATCGCGTCTTTCACAGCAGAATGGAAATATCCGTGAATGTATCACAACATATACCAGGGTCTGAAGCATCTAAGAGGGAGTTCCAAGGTAGTAGACGCAGTAGATTGCGAAGGTGGTCACAGTCTCCTTTATGGAACTGGAGAAATGAACGCAACACAGACGGTAATGGTGCTGGCCTCATAGAGCGAAAGCGGACATGAACAGCATGATGATCAGAGGTAACAGGATTTGGTATGGTGTCTACACTCACGACGGCATTTTCACAATTGGTGAATACAATATCTATGGTTGTACCACATGATTCATCACCAGGTGCTGGGCGTGTGATAGTTGACACAGTTTGAACAAACCCAGAGTCATTCATCACTTCTAAGAGAAGATTGGGGGAATTGGCGTTGGCAGACATGTCGACATTGAAATCACCAAGAAGCAAACATCCATCATAACCATTCACATTCAGGAAGTCTAGCTGACTCTGTAAATGATTCCACAAAGAAGATGAGCTGTTTGGAGGTCTGTACAGCACCCCTATCAACCAAGAAGAGCTGTTGGCGCTAAAAGATGCCCATACAATTTCGATGCTGTTATCATTAAGGGGGACAGGAGCAGGGCTAAATCTCTGGTGAATTGCTATCAGGACGCCACCACCTCGCTGACCTAGCCGAACACGGCGTAAAATCAAGTAGTCATCTGGGATTCCAAGTGTAGAGTCCACAACATCACTATCCAGCCATGTTTCCGTAATACAGAAAATGTCAGGTCTAGATGTGTTGATAAACACCTCCGGTTCAGGAATTTTATTTCGCAAACTCCTCGCATTTAGAAGGCAATATGACATACCTTTGGCATGATGGTTCGGATCGTGTACTATTTTCCTGTCCATCTGGTCCAGGGTTGGTCTCTACATCCCCAGATAACAGCGGGGAAAGGGGACATGAAACACAGTAATGTCCAGGCAGGAGTGGTGGCTTTTCGGTCCTGATGGAACGTAGCTGGAAAGTGGCACTGGAGTTTGTATAATGCTGCACTCTGTGGCCAAAATGTCTGCCATATTGGTAATGCAGTGCATTGGCACTATGTGCAGTATTGTAGAAGCACTGTGCACAGGCAAGGGCTGTTGAGTGGCATGTCAACACAAAGACTACAAAAGCAACCAACTTGAAGAGACCCATCATGACAGGCAGGTCACTGTTGTGATGAACAATGGACCTCGCAGTTCAGTGAACTTGACAGGGCAGTGTAGAATGAATGATGGCTACACTTGCTGGTCATGTCGGTCAGTATAAAATGTTGAACAAGCAAATTTCCTGCAACCATGAGTTCCTCTGCATAAAATTTCCTGAGAGTTGTCCAGCAGAATCCAGGAACTTTATTTAGAGGGGTGATAACGTTGAATGTAGAGATGATCATGATATCACCACTAAATGACCAAAGAATATGAGGAGCTCATCTGAGTACCTGTGTCTGTGCCTGTGCCTGTGCCTGTGCCTGTGCCTGTGCCTGTGCCAGGAAAATAAGCGTAAACTTAAAAATACTAAATTTCAAATATCTGATTCATAAGTTTGGTTTGACAATGATTTTGCATACATGAGATTATGATATCATCAGTATTGTGCCTAATAACAACATAAGCTGTAAAAGCCACATCTTTGCCATTTTCTTGCTGGTATTAATGAAAGCAATATCTTTGTTATGATTCACCGTATATAGAGGCAACTATACTCGTTACCAAAGTAAAGCGGTTGGTATCATTGTAAACTTCTGTTGCAGCACGTACACAGGGATGAACGTCGTTTTTGTAAGCGTGTGGTTCATAAGATACATGATTTTTTTTTTCTCCTGTTTTGCAAGATCTTGCAGAGCTAATGCCTATACAGGTAGGGTACCTTGTGTGTGAAATTTACAACGAAAATAAACCCCTAATCACTTGCAATTGATCCTCCCGTAAACTCGTGCCCGTAAAAGCCACATCGTGTCTGATACAGTGTATAGTGTAAATATTGCTCCCGCAGAAGGATTATCCCACAATTTCGTGTACCCACTGAAGTAATTATGCGTTAAACTCGTTACTAGACATGGTGATTATAATGTATACTTAAGTCAACATAAACAATAATAAGATATAGGCACACTGGCGAATTCTACAAGGTAGTTGATGAGAATTAAAGCGAAATGCAATTTGTTTGAGCTTAATGAATATTTATTTCCAACTAGGAATATTACACTTTCTTCAGTCAGCAGAAAATGAACACATTGTTTCTGGCAACTGGAAATGTGTAACCAGAAAATAAAACACGGCATAGACACAACCCATGCTTGCGAACTGGATTTCGAATGATTTGTGGTGTGTTTGCACTTGCAAGGACATGGCAGATGAACTGCCCATTGCAAGTCCTCACAGAAAGATAACAAGTGTGTACATTTTCATGGCGTTTCAAGGATGATAACAGTGCCCTCTCGTGTGATTAAGGGCACATGGACTGTTGGCAAGCACTAATTGAGTACATGCTAATAGCGGTAGTTCTAGAAGCTATTGCCAGCCTACTGAACCGTCACTGGACTTTGACTGTATAATAGTTGCGACACCCCTCACATAATTACACCCTATTAGCATAGAGGTCAGAAGTGCTATCGACAAGCCTTTCCTAAATATTTACTCTTGCTATTGTTAAAGGTATGCCTGGACTATGATCCATCGCAGAGGAACGTGATGTTATGACAATGATGATCACGAAAGAAATTGTAGGTTTTTAAGTATATATCGCCATATGAATACATAATTATACTAATTCATATAACTATGAAAAGTTCGAGTTTTCGACTTTTTTAAAGTAGAGTCATCATTGAATAGACAAATATTATTTTCAACGATGCTGAAATTGGGACAAAACAAGACATATTTTTGAATTATATCGAAATGATCTCAATGCATTCATAATTGTCTTTGTTTTCAAGCTTATTGAATGTCAAATACCTCAAATAGTAAATGGATCATTATTTTTTCCTGTTTAACTTATGTTTCTTAAGCACTTTCTCTTTTACTGTAACCATTAAAGCTAAAAAAAAAAAATGTCAAAGGTACGAACACTTCTCATGCCAAGCGCCACCTGTTGACGAAAAATTTGTTAAAGTGAAACGACTGATGTCATTACTTTCTAGTAAGGCTAATAGGCTCTTGTGAAAAAAAAAAAAAAAAAGTTGCTCGCATCTCTGTACGTGTCGCGCATTTCAGATGTTCATTCTGTGTCCACAATTTTCTTTTCTCAGCGTAGTTTTTTGTCATAATTCTAAATTCTATTTCCAAGATTATAATCATATTTCATGTTCTCAATATATAACTTCATTCTAACGGTACATCTTGTCATCACTACATTTTTTTTTTCTAATTTGGGAGTTCCATCTCTATCGTGACTGTTAAGATTTCAGTCAATGAACTCCCCCTCCCCCCCCCCCAAAAAAAAAAAATAAAAATGAAAGCCATCATGGATATACAACAAAGGGGACATTCACACAGTACAATCCGCCCTACAAGATATTACATGGACTGAGAAAGAGAGAGAGAATAAACAAAAGAAATGGAATGAATCAAGCACACATTGGTGGGTGTGTGACTCACTAACTCAGCACTTTCAACGCATTTCATTTGAAACTCGCCATGAGCAGCGACATAATACTACCACACACTGTGCTCAACGGAGTTTCACGCCATGAATGCTAAAATCTCTCACTTGTTTAACTATGTTGTCATCTAGACAATCTATTATAAATCATTCGAACTTATTGAACCAGCTTAAGAGGAATGCTATCACCGATCTATTGGAGGTGGAGTGTAACTGTAAAAAGTGCAATTTTCCAGCCTTATTCACGTTCTTTGATTAGATAGTATATTATTTTGTTCCTTTTTTTAAGAAGAAGAAAAAAGCATGCGCGAAAAGAAAACTGATTCTGAATACTTCTTTGTCGCAAAGCGGAAGAAATGATTGTCAGATAACCACGTAAAAAAAAGAGGAATTTGGGAGAATACATACTGCATGCCCATGACTGTCAATAATAGTCGTTTTGTTTCTCTTTTCAGTTTTTTTTTTCTCCCACACTATGTGCACTCATTTATTACAGATGAGCTCGATCCTTCGTATTCACATGCTCATTGCTCAAGGCATATACTTGCATCTATGCAGTACATTTTACAACTCTGTCGTGTTGGCCATTGTTGCAGGTTCTCGTAAAGATTTGTTTTGGTTCACAAATCGGCAGTTTTCAGTACACCTATCAATGTTCTTTATGACTGGAATATCAAACGTGAAACCTGCAGAACAGTCATTAAGCACAGCAAAGTAAAGAGACGACAGACTCAAACTGATGGTAAACGGTTGAGCAACGTCAAGAGGCATTACCAATCCATTATTGAACAGTTGAAGGCTGTTAGAAAGAGGGCAAAGTAAATACATATGTCTATACATGTACACCACATCCGCATATAATTATATATTATATATACATATTATATATATATATATATATATATATATATATATATATATATATATATATTTGTATATATGTGTGTGTTTGTGTGTGTGTGTGTGTGTGTGTGTGTGTGTGTGTGTGTGTGTGTGTGTGTAGTTAGCGATCGGAATATATACACAGTATAACAATAATTATGATTTAGATCCCGTCTTTAGAAGATGATTGAAGCATTGTTAGAGCTTCGCTGACCTCTTCTGCAAAGTATTAAAAGAGAACACAAAAAATGAAATCGTGGTATATCTCGGTAATCAATTCAGGAGCACAATTACCTTGCCCTGTACAGAAGATATAATTCTGAGAAAGTATTAGACAGGGGGCTGTACTTGTTTTTAGTTCACGCAGCTGACAAAACAACCAGACAACCATTCATTATTGATCAGTTTTTCACTGTTACACCCGCTCAGTACTTCCATTCCATGGAAAGAAATAATGACGGAAATACGGTATAGGTTCATATCACACGTACCATTCAACACCTGTTGTTAACGTCCGTGCATAGCCAGCGGTCTACACCGACCTCGTGGTTCATGTGCATAGAACAATCGCTATAAATCTCCCCCACCCCCACCCCCCCACACACACACACACCTCCTCCAGTCCTTGTGTCGTGTGCCATGATGAAGACATTTCAGATAGTTAAAGCTTGCTCTGAGAGAGCATCTTCTTCAGGAAACTGAGATGCATTCGTTACTATAGCAACACCAGAAAACAATCGAATGGTACACAGAACGTAAAAGAGACATAACACGCTCTATTTCTCTCTCCTCCGCTGCTCTAATTCATCTCATTCTTGGAGAAGCTATAATGGGCGACAAACGTTGACTTGATTTGCAGCTTCTCCCCGAGTCAAGAATCGCGATAAGTTTCCAGCTCAAGGCTGAAGTACAGCAACTACTTCTGTCTGAAGATCTCAAAGGTTGTCATGGCAACATGTAAACAGGCGAATTGAATGACCAAGAGTCTATTCAATGTTCTCCCAGGGAGGTAAACATGCATGTGACATGTTAAATACCAGCATGAAGGACGGACAAACAAACTCTTCAGGTCCAAATCCCTTAGATCTCAATATATTATCTTACCGTGATTTTCAGGTCCGCCCCTTTTGGGGTTTCTTTATTGGTCAAAAATTTTTCACATACTCCTGTTATGATCGCACCTCATCCTTCATTTTTCTCTCAAAAGGGAATACAGCATAGTTATACAACATGTTCAGCAGTTAAGCTCCATCTTTTTGATACAATTACCCACATATTGTTTTTGACGTACAACAAGAAAACAAGCTCAAGATCTGTCCAACCTTGCAAGAGCTATACTGCTGCTATATTTATTTCACGTACTGTAATCAAAACAATGTATTTCAGAGTACAGATCAATAATTGCCAAATATTCTAGATTATACATAGATTAATACATATAATTTGCAAATCTGAATGTAGTAAACTGTTTTGTTATCTTATAAACAGCAGTATGTTGATAAGAAATATATTTGTGTGTTTACTCCTGGGTATATTATAGACAACAAAGAAGAATTTGCAAACACAACGAGAAAAACATTTATCAGGGATCTTATCTTACATTGCCAGCTTGAAAAAAAAAAAAAAAAAAAATCGGCAGTGAAGAGTGTTAAAAACCTGGCAGCATAGGTCATCATGCCACGCCCTTTAAACGATCGTAACACCATGAACACACGACTGACAGCTTTCTCAGCCTGGGAAAAACTATTCTCTGGGCTCCATAATATGTCGGACAAATATGAGATGTAGAGACCGAATATCAAACTGAGCGTACGAGATAAACGTCTCCGTGAAAAGGGGTGGGAAGAATATTAAATTCCGTCTGGAAGGTTTTCTTTTCTCTCCCTCCACCCACGGTAGAGCCAAAACGCTTTCCAAAGAAGCATTGATAGATAGTTTCACCCTCACGCAGCTTGGACATACGGGACTCTCATTCAACTTTGCTTGGAATCAGTCACGGAATAAATCGTTGATGTATAATGTTTCAATGCATGTAATGGATAAATCATGGATTACAAAGCTTGAGTAATAACTGCAAGACGCTATCTTAAGCCGACACTTGATGAGTGTTAAATCATATGTTTGAATATAGTTCGTACTGACCATCCGCGGATGACTAACTTTCATCATGATCCATTCGCCAAAGGAAAGTTATCAGTTTACATGTGAGTACATTACATTAATTCTAAGTTATTACTTTTTTACCCTTTCATCTCCTTTTGTTTGTCTTCCTTTTGTTTATTTCATTTCCGTGTGTTTTCTTGAAAATTTACATAAACATATAAAAATCGAATGAATCAAATATTGACGCTGAATACTTTAATGTGCAAGAATCCAAGTCAAAGTTAATTATTCTAAATCATCCATAAATTTCTTGTTGTCACCAGAATACTACAAAAAAAAGAAATAGTAAGAAGTTACTTTTAAGATGTACGTTTGAATGTATAATGTCCCAGTGTTACTTGCATTTCAGTATTTTGAGAAGTCCGGAGTTCTGGGTCATTATAAATGAAAGTAAACCCAGAGCTGGAACACTAACTTAAAACTATCGTATTCCTCATTCAGCCTATGATCATTCCAACGGGGTGTTGGTTCTTTGTTTGGTGTTGTCGTCGTCGTTGTTGTTGTTTGTCATTATCCATCAGACCAGATGGCTGGATAACACATATTAGCTGCACCAGCTGGTCTTCCATGCCAAGGGCCCTTTGTATACGTTCTTTTGGCCAACCTCTTCACCGGATTATGAACGCTGCTCTTTGCGATGATTAAAATGAAGAGAGATTTTAAACGCGCGTGGGTTGGGACTCTCTCACACACGGGACCTTAATTTATGAAATATCTGAAAGACAGTGTTTTGCCTCGGCTAGAAGAGACAGCATGATAAAACACAGTGTTGCTCAGTGAGATTCAAAGGGATTAGAACCAGGGGTGACGTTCGTTATTCCGAAGATTCCTTAATCCGAAAGTGAAATAAGATTCGTTATTTCGGAGATTGGATAGTCCGAGACACACAAATTTAGTATACATATATGTAGATGTTCCTTATTCCTAAAATGAAATAACAGTTGCTGCATTTATGCAGCCAAACAAGCTATCACAATATAGGGTGTTCATGTGTTTATGTTCATATGGAAATGACACAGTTGACATGTGATATGTATGGTATCCAAAACGTTCGTAAATCCCAAAATGGAAACAAGGTGCTTACTAACAAAATTGTGGAATTTCGAACCTTTTTTTTTTCGGGTTACTGAACCTTCGGAATAATCGAATCTTCCGAATAACAAACCTTCGGAATCACGAACTGTAACCCCCAAACAGCGCCCGGACGCACGAACCAGAGCCATTCGATTTCACTGGAGGCAGATTATACACTATATCGACTGCACTTCGCTGCCCTTTGATCAAAAGCTGTTCACCATTTATATGATAATTAAAAGTCATTTCATCAATGTCAGCTAATGATTGATACCCAATGCTAGATTCAATGTTATTTCTTATAGTCACTGAAATAGTAGAATACTTAAAGCGGTATGTTGACCTACAAGGTGTGCTGGGTACACCCATGATTTTACTGGTATAAGGCCCGGAATGTAAGAGGCTAGTGCAAATATCTCGTATCTAAGAGTCAACGATGGTCCACCACACTATTTTATGATACTCTTGATGCTATAAAAAAGGGCAGCAAAAAAAAAAAAAAAAAAAAAAAAAAAGATATATATATATATATATATATATATATACATAATTTGTTGTTCACAAAATGTTAATATGTTTGTCGATCTTGACATAATCTTAATGAACAAACTAGGGGTTAGAGGAACACCGGTCTCTTTACACTAACAATATTCTTTTGAAAGGTTTTATGTTGACTACTTTGTAGCACACACTCAACACACACACACACACACACACACACACACTCACACACACAGCATTTGTGAAGGTATCCATTCCTACTAAATTGCATGGTAAAAGGACTCATTTTAAAACGTTCGATACAAGTTTTAGTTATGTAAACGCTTCCCAAATTTTAGTACACATTTCCGAAAGACCACTTATCAATTGAAGAATTAAGGGAGGTAGAAAGAGATTTCTATCTCCCAGATTAAACTGAGCACTCTTTGAATGAGTTTGCGTATTTTCAAAGCGGTCTCCTCGCTTCTTTCCCTTTCCCTCTCATAGTGGTTTTTCCCTTCTGTCTTGATATTTCTATTTTATTTGGTTTAATATATATATATATATATATATATATATATATATATTGTACTTTATGACAGCGATCGTGCTTCAAAATCTTCAAAGATGGACTCATCGGTTTTTGCAAACAGACCCTTCATATATAATATATATATATATATATATATATATATATATATATATATATATTATTCCATTACATTCACAGACACCATTGCTGTTTCCGTGATCCGATTTCCCGCATTCGCAACTGCCATTATCAATCACGTGTCTGTAGAGGTTTTTTTTTTTTTTTTTTTTTGCCTCTTTTTTAATCCTTCCTATACCGTCCTGCTCCTCGGTAATTCAACAAGGAATTTGTCTCGTCGTTCCACGTTTTGGTCTACCGCCAAACAGTGTTCAGAACCGAAGTCGTGATATTTACTTCACCTAGCTGCTCTTTGAAGCATGGAAATACCTGGCTATGCAGGTTGGAAGTCCCGTGTGAATGGTTTGTCTGTTTAAACTCTTTGTGGGTGACCTTCTTTTTTTTTTTTTGTTAGATTATCATCAGACACCACTCCGTGACAAAGTAAACCCCGCATCCACAGAACACTTTGCACATCACCCGAAAGGCTTGTCAAAATAGGGCTAGAATTCCGTGTTTAGTAAACACTACAGAAGGATCTCAAAGTCTCTACGGCAGCCATAATAGTATTCCTCGTCGGCTGCATCGGCCTACACATGGGGTGTTGGACGGGGAAGGCCGCTGCTCTGTGTGGACGTCTGGAGACTCTGTGCGGGACCACGGCTGGACCAAACCTTCAGTTTTAAAACGTGACTATTTGCAAACTTGGCGTCCCCGCCAGGTGAGTTTGAAGGCGGAATCTAAAGGGTTCAATTAGGCCTGCCCCTGTAGTGTGGTATCATCGGTCTTACCAATGTGAGTGGTTGACATGCGTTTTATAATGGCAGACTGAAATCATCGGTCTTACCAATGTGAGTGGTTGACATGCGTTTTATAATGGCAGACTGAACAGTTATATGATGTCTCTTTAGGCAAGCTCTAAATATCAAACCTGTTCATTACTAGTTTGAAGGGGACAATGCAAAGTGGATGCTGAGCATCGACTAAAATCCAGTCTAAAAGGTATATCAAAATAATTACCACTGATTCAATACGAATAACATATTGCTACCAAATCTTCGTGCTTCAAGAGATTGCAGTACAGCCTAACTATAGGTTCGGGACCTTAACAAGTTCACTCTGTACTGACTCGAAAATCAGGAGGGAATGCGCCAGGAGGTGAACTACACACAAAATACTTCCTGATTGGCTGAAGGAGGAGGAGGAGGAGGAGAAGAAGAAAGAGGACAGATTCTATTCACCTGGTCTTTTGGCGTATTCCCGAGGGTGGGATATAGCCAAAGGAGATGCCTGTTGATTGGCAATTTGCCATAGCAGTCTTAGTGATTAGGAGGCTCATGATCATTATTCAACGTAGGGCCTACTGGGTGTCTTGAGGCTCACGATGTTAGCCACCTTTAAGTCAGTGTTGCACTCCTCTCCATAGCCCGGAGAAACACGAGACGTACAGTCCTAACATGCAGAAGGCAAAGGTTGGGGTGGTACAAACTCCGTTGTATCCCGATTAACGACATAATGAATCTTAGATGGATTCCAATTTATTACCTTTTTTAATGAATTGTCAAAGCTCTGGAAAATCTCACAACACGTACATCACACTGATTCGGATGAGAATATTTTTGTTACAGTGCATTAAGGGGTACATCACCGTAAATCGCATCATGAAAGCATTATCAGTATGCTTAACGGTAGTCTTACTGTAGTCATATACAATTAAAACATGCAGCAAAACGCACTGTGGTACAAATTATTAATTTTTTCTGTCGATCAAAGAGCAAAATGATCAAAGATCTTTGACCATAAACATATTGATGTCATTTAACAAAGGTTCACGAAAGAAACAGCTAACACCAGCTCAACCAACAGATTTCTATTGGGTGATGTTCGTTATTCCGAAGGTTCGTTCATCCGAAAATGATACATGTATAAGGTTCATTATTCCGATGGCTCGTCCTTTCGAAAAACACAAATTCCCTTATACTTATATGTTCGAGAATTCGAAAAGGAAAAAGGGTTCGTCAATCCAAACATTTTGGAGGTTATTCCGAAGGTTCATAAATCCGAAAATGACATATGGTTAGATATTTCGAAAGGTTCGTTAATCATGTTAATTCGTAAATGAAAAGTTGAGAACGAATCCTCGGAATTACAAACTGTATATCATTTTAGCCTTGTCGAGCCTTCGGAATAGCAAACCTGATTTCAGTTTGGGATTAACGAACCGTTGGAATAACGAAGCCTATTTCATATTCTTATGAACGAATCCTTGGAATGATGAACTTTATTTCACCTTCAGATTAACGAACCCTCGTAATAACGTATTGTAACTAATCATCCATATCAGGACCACAGACACACACGTCCCCAAACAAACACGACATATTGGTTATTGATCGAAATTCCAGCACCACATGGCCAGATTTTCCTCATTCAAGCGAGCATAGATATAAATGCACTTATTATTTACGCATCGGACAGTCTACAGGGAAAAAAAAAAGAAAAATCACAGACAAGACAGGTGAAATGATCCATCTATTCACTTTTCAATTACATCTATCGTCCTCAAAGCAAACCCGAGTTAATTCCTTCACTGTTATATGAAATCATATAGAAAACGTAAATATCAGATGTTGATAAAACAGATCAGCATTTGCATTTCATACAAACATTTAGAAAATGAAAAGCATTAAACTTGAAGAAGTGCATTCTGTAAAACACACAAAAAATACTTATTTTTGAGAAAAAAATGGACTATACAGGGTCTACGTCGCATGATACTGGAAATATGCAAATTCCCGATTACCTAGCCAAATGAAATCTTTCTAGCACCGTTTCGAAATCAAAATGAAATATGAAGTACCAGTAAGAAGAATAAATATCCAAGTACACACAAGCATCCACACAGGCACACACACACACACACACAAAACACACACACACACACACACACACACACACACACACAAGCACGACACGTATAACTCATGTGCAGAACAATAAACAACCCTTACTCGTTGGCAACATCAATCTCTATTTTGATATAATAATAGCCCGTTTCCATATCTACATAATTGTAGTTAAATGTAATGTTATGTCATCGCTTGTTTTTCTTTTCCTTGTTGTTGTTTTGTGATTTCATGGGTTTATTATTTAGTATCTGTTTGATATTTTTTTCTTCATTATGTTACTTAATTACACACTTTACAAAATTTAACGAAGGGTTTGATTTTACATTAGACTCTGTGGCTCTGGATATGACTACCATGCTCTTGAAAAGACCAAATTATTATAAACAAATAATACTGGCATACACACAATTTTACTTGTCTGGTATTTGTTTCCACAGATATCCGGCCTCAGCCCAAACCGGAAATTATCGAGAGGCGCTTCAAGAAACTTAAGGTACGTGTCAGGATCCATTTCAATCATTATGATCCATATTCTTACGGTTATCCATACCACAATATTTGAAGAAAAAAAAAGGAGCAAGACTGCAGTCTTGTTGGTGTTGTTGTTGTTGTTCTTCTTCTCCTTCTTCTTCTTCTTCTTCTTGGTATTATTAATGATTATTGTGGGCGTGTGTGTGTGGATGGCGTTATGTTCGATTCAAATTGGAAGCGAATTTGTTCCTTCAAAAAAGTTTGAATGTTATACAAATCATCGATCAAGAAATTATCTCAAACTTTAAAAGGCAGGTTTTATGAAAATATGCTGTCTTTATGGTGTCAGGAATATATATATATACTAGTATGTATATATATATATATATATATATATATATATATATATATCATTTGGATTATCATCGTGATACATTTGGCTTTGTGTACCACCCGAAATCTAGTGTGAATGTACTCAGCTATTACAACATACATCTTCCTCACAAGATTATCTCCTTTATACTGCCATCTCAAACTGTGTCCCTGTTTGTCGTCCTCGGCCCAAGACCGGTTGCAGAATATTCCCGGGAGGATATTTTGCATGATTCCTTCTTTTGAGTTTTTTAGCACATTATGTTCAACAGACCAATTAAGCGATTGTACTTGCGACAAAGAAAAACAGACTTATGAGGACAAAATTATATGTAAGATACAAGTCTAAATAACAATTGATTGAAATCTATTTATAAAACACCATATATGACGGATGATTATCTAACACAATTTTTTTTTTTACTTTGTTTCTTGATTTAAGAACTAAAATCATTAGCCAAATGGATAGACCAAACAAGCGGCAAAAAGAACTATTAACTTATACAGACTTGCGCAAATTTTTGGTAGTGTATCAATGGCGTCGTTTATATCAAGACAATCATTACAAAATACTTGAGTACAGGTTCCTCTTGTTATGCACTTTCATCACCAAAGAAGTACGTTTCGAACAATTCACTTGAAAATTCAACTTCATTGAAAGAAAGCAAGGAAGTTATCACATCAAAGCATAATGGGTAACAACGGAACAAGGAAGAAAAATTTCGTACAGGGAATCTTTTGAGAGGGCAAATCTCTATTGTCAACTCAGCCTTGTTATGCCCGTGTAGGTCTGTAATGATGCATCGACGTCTTACCAGATAAAAGCGTCAATACTTATCATTTGCATTTCAATGGAGAATACGTATATAAACACGTTGTACTGGGTTTGATTTCTGTGTCACCTCATCCGGGAATAGACACGATAAATGCTTACAGACAGCCGTAGACAACACTTAGATTGTATAGGGTCTGGGAGCTGTGCTCTTGTGGGCAAAAGCTGTCAGAATTATTGCAAAAGGGGAACAGGTGTCATGAAAATATCACTCAGTAGCAAACACAAAACGTATGATGGCTGGCATCGTTTAATAATGACATGTGTGTGTGTGTGTGTGTGTGTGTGTGTCTGATGTGCATATATTTATGATTGTGTCCCCCCCCCCCCCCCACTCCTCCACTCCCAGGTTCTGCCAGAAAACGGTTCATTTCGAAAGCGAAAGATAGACAGAGAGAAAGACAAATCGCGTTTATGATATGGACCGGGAGAAAAGAATAATCCCCAATATTATAGCGTCAAATATATGATTACCAAAACTAGTCATTTACCTAAAGACGAATAGGCAACGTAATGATTGAATATTTCATACCACAACTTATATAATCATGCTCTATCAACCTTAAGCAGAAGTGAAATGGAATAAAAGTTATAAGGTTAAAAAAGAAGGAATAGAAAAGAAAACAAGGTACACAGACGATATGTTACAACAGTAGGACTATCTTTGCTTTTTTATTGATAGTCCTGTTAAGGATTTCAAATAAGATGTTGACTGGAAGTGACAGTAACATATTTATCAGTGAAATTAGAGCAGAGTGGTACATAGTATATCAATAAGGAAATAAAAGTCGTTAAAGTATCATTAAGTGCGGCAGCGAATGAGAACTTCTTAATATGTATCTCTGCCGTGTAATTGCGACGTAACTTATTGTGTTATACTCCCAGTTTGCGTGTGACATAAAGCAGGATAAGGAAAGAATATTGTGACAAGATGTTTTTAAATAATTATCTTAAAAGTGACCGTGTGTTTAATGATATGCAGAAAGCTATGTTGATTAAGTTATACAGCAAGGTTATTCCTGAAAATATCCTTTTTGCTTTATTCACTGATCTACGTTTCTATCTATTACTCCAGGGACTTCGTGAAAAGTGTGTGTGTCAATTTCACTTCTATAAGAATATCTGTATAATTCTGTTCAATGCTTCAATGGTACCAAGGTGAGGGGGTTACGTATAGGTGTGTTATTAACTTGATACTTTACGACTATCACGCAACATGATAGAAAATGTAATTAAGTTATTCTGATACTTGGAGATTGACAGCTTTTATTTCAAATAGAATATCAAACAAGAATGTAACATTACAATTGAGTATATAGTAGAAATGATAAATACATTCTGTAAAAGTGTATTGAAATTAATTTTAAAAATAATTTCTAGAATTTCTAGAATTGAATAATGGTTGAAAGAAAACGTAAAGCAGGTAGACTTATACTGACCTATGTTAAAAGACGTGCATTTATAGTCAGCGTTCAAATCAAACAAGTTTACATCTCCATGAGTGTCAGTAAACAATCTCCTAAAAGTTTAAAACAAAGACGCTACCTTGGTTCATGCCACATTTTTCTTGAGGCAATCCAGTTTGAACAGAGCTGTAAAGCCTAAACAGAAAACGAAAACTATACAAGTAAAGCTATGTCGCTTGTCCTGCTGCCTGTATAAAGGATGCAGTAGCTGTAGACGGATGCGTTCTAAAGAGCTTTCTGCTGTAATGCTGTAGGGTGCTGTTCGTTATTCCAAAGGGTCGTTAATCCGAAACACACAAATTTCCTATGGGTTCGTTAATCCGAAAATGAAAAAGGGTTCGTTTATCAGAACATTTGTGGCGTTATTCCGAAGGTTCATTATTCCGAAGATTCGTTAATCCGAAAATGAAATTCGGAAAAATGAACCTTCGGAATAACGAATCTTCGGATTAAAGAGCCTTCGGAATAACGAACGTTCGGAATAACGAGCTGTAACCATGCTGTATGTATTGAACACGTGTCCCTTTGAAACGCCCTTTGCTTTCGGAATTGAAACCGTACAGCGCCCTTTCCCTTTAATAGCGTTTCCTTATAGTCTGAATCAAGTGCATTGAACACCTGGCAAATACGATTGGCGTGCACACCCCGATCAATATAAGTCCTGCAATCCATATGTTGACCTCTATTGATGCCTTTTGGTCTGTAAAAAAAAAAAAAACCCAAATCACTAAATACTTCATGAAAATATGTTAAGAAATCAATAGATAACACTAATTGGATCGCAAGGACCTTTCAAGTTCAGTTAACTGCCGAGACCACATTGTATGGTCAATGGGCAGGGGTTTATTGCCTTACAAAGTGGAGTATCATACTTTTATCCACTTTCAAAAGGAAGGTTGTACCTATAGTGACCTTAACATTTGCTCACGTTACGCAAGCCCCTGCGTGCAAACGTTTTTAAGCATCCATATTCACGAGAAGAATGAAAACGGAACAGTTTGTCTGTAAGTAAAGAAATCTAAAAACTCCAGCTAATAAGTGTTTGGTAAAATATTTTGAGCACACTGAATGTCACTGAATATGTTGATGTTTATTTCAGAGGGCTCTAGTCCACGACTTTAATTTCTCAGAGTTGCTCTCAATTGCAAAACGTGGCTTTGCATTAAATAGAATAAAAGAAACTGTTGCTCTTTGTATGTTAGACCATATTTTGGTATAATCAAACAAATTACATTTTCTAATAGGGGGAATTAAAAGATTGCTTACCTCTGATCGATATACGTAAGATCAAAAAAAAAAAAAAGGGGGAGAACATTGATTAAGAGACCATTTTCAGTGTTCACACGGAAGTGACCGGAGTATATAGACAACGCCGTTCTTGCATGAATGGTTCTGTTGTTCACTTTTTGGGAAATTTAATGGTCCAAGTAATCAATCAAGGTTCTCTGCACCATTGTTGTTAATCTGTCTTGGCGCAAGGGGATTCTTCTATGGTCTTCTGCTGCTTGGTCGTTCCGTTTCAGCAAACACGCGCATTCAGATTAAAGGTGTCGTTTACCACTGGGAGCAGTGATTTAAAAAATGTTCGAGGTGTCGCATTGCATCACTGTGTGGGTCAATATTATTACAAAACATCCTATCATATAAACATTTCGCCATAAAGCCAGAATCAATATAAGGAGATGTCAGTATTTTTCTCGATAAACCGTAACTGTAGACAGTTTATTCAAACGGTATAATTTATTGCTCCCATATTATATTCAACAATACTTGATATTCATTATACTGATTAACACTTTCTCGTTTGTTGTTTCTATCCCTATTATCTCAGATTTTAGAACTATTTTCAAGCACTAAAGCTGGGTTTTTGTTTCATCTACAAATGGTAAATAATGCCGTTAATGATGTCTAACAAACCCAGGAAGATAAAAGAGCAGATTTTTTTTTCTTGCAATATTTTTCAACCATTTGTTAAAGCCCCCCTCCCCCCCCCCCCCCCAACAAAAAAGAATGCTTAGAATTATAACGTTGCTTCCGCATAGGTGGAAAATAAGTGGAACACTATACATAAAATGGATGGGACAAGTCGGACTATCAGTTTAAAGGGATCGTATCGTTTTGGTTGAGCCTTAACTTCAGGTTTTTATCATTTTTTGGTGAGATAGTGAAAAACCTCTTGTGAAATATGAAAGAACATGTAATTCCGAGAGGAATTCAGTGTTTATTTGATGAAAATTGGTTTTGAAATGGCCTAGATATCCATTACAGAGCGATCCTAATAAAGTGTGGGGCCCACATTTTATTACGATCATTTTGTTTTTACTTTGTTTTTGGATGTTTCAGCTATTCCAAACCTGATTTTTATCAAATAAACTTTGAATCCCTCTTAAACTGGTATGCTCTGTACTATTTCATAAGTGTTTTCTTGGTATCTCGCAAAAAAGGTATAGCCCAATTTTCATCTCCACCAATACTGTACCATCCCTAATTTTATGAATGTGTCTATATTTGGGTTGCCTCAGTTTGTGCCCGCTCTGAAAATAAAGAAGAAAGTCTACAAAAGTCAAATCACAGTGGCTGAAATATGAAGAGTATGTTAAAATGATTTCAAAAAAAAAATTGTCATTTTTTTTTTTTTGCTGTAAAGAGTAAACGCAGGTATTCCTTTGGCATGTTACTGACATACTGTATTATAGCATGCGAAGGCACATTTTTTGATGTATTTCGCATGTATACGTATAGTGAATTTAGCCCTAACGAAAGATTGATATACACCGGGACTGAAAGGTTTCCTTCGTTATAATCTCAACATTAATTCAGATCATGGATGGGGTATCTCATCGCTGTATCTTCGATAGTCCGACGGGTATATAAATACTTGAAATGGGGCAACACTTACGTTGCATTACGTTCAACATTGTTCAATGGCGCAAATGAATTGGCACAGCGCTATAAGATAAACCTGAGGTCATGTTTTAGTAAAGGACCGTTTTATTTAACCTCGATTTGCTATTTACGAGTTAAGTGATTAGAAAATTGGTATTAAGAAGCATCTTACTCTTTGGTTGTCGACATGATAGCATTACGTAACAGCCACTCTCACCCTTGTTCAATTACTCGCCAACTACCGAACCTTTCAATGTAAGTGTAGTCACCCGTAGTGAACTCATTCATCATACAGTTTAAGTCACGTTTTCAGACACTCTGGAGTCTTATGGAACAATCCGTATTAAGTCACCACCATTATATTATATAAAAGAAAAAGAGTTCATCCATGTACCCGTTATATATGTATGATTGTGTGTATAAGTATCACCATGTGTATTATGCACTTACCCATCTTGTAAAACGAGGACACACATACGAACTTTACATTTATACAGAGGACACAAGCACAGAGAACCGAGGACGTCCTCTGTACCCAGACCATTCCAAACGGTCTGCTTTTGCATGCTTTTGCATGTATAGGGGGTACATGTTTGTAGGTCATCCATTAGCATTATTGTAATAAGTCCTCGATTGGATGGTAATATACGAATGAGTCCTCGGTTGACAAGAGTCCTACTGACACACAGGTCCTCGGTTATGTGGTATAATTCTTATGGGTAAAACAGGTCCTCGGTTTCCGCCATATAGACGCGTACATAATTATGTGTGCGTGTGTGTATAAGTGGTACATTCCTTCCCAATGCTAGGAAATTAATATTTCAGTACGTGAACTTGTAAAAATGTGAAGCTCCATTAGCTCCCTTGAGTCAGCCCTTCCAACAGTGAAGGAGGAAAACGAATGATAGGATAATTTTTGTGGTTTTTCAGTGATATGTGTAATGGCAAAATAATTAGGGTCAGCATCTAGGTCAATAAACTAAATAGTACTCGTCTGATTGCTATTTGCGTGTGCATGATAGATTCATCCCGAGTGATTGGCAAAGAGTGATTTTGCACGGATCGGTGTTGTACTGTTTCTAAGAAGCAACCAATGTAAAGATGTTAATCAGTATGATCAATGATAAATATTGCTAAACATACAACATGTGAATAATACTTTCAATAAAATTGTATCTGGAATAAACCATCCACAGTTATGGTTTATTGAGAAAAATAGTGATATCTCCTATCACCCAGCACTTGACAAGCACAATTAAAGTATGATAATATATACGTCAGCGGCGGACTGTATACCAGACTGGAAGAAGAAGAAGAAGAAGAAGAAGAAAAATATCATAGACTTTACCGCGATTTTATTTTGAAGGATGTTTTGTTAGAAAACTGACCTATACATACATACATGTATATGCATTAATGTGGTAACTCGAACTTAAAAAAAAAAAAAAAAAAAAAATATATATATATATATATATATATATATATATATATATATAAATCACTGCTCCCTTTAACAATCCTAAAAAAGACGGACCAGGTTATAAGAACATACGATGTACATAAGAACTTCTCGGCTGCTGTCCCATGCCTGTGGAATTCACTCCTCCAAAGTATCTGTGAATCATTTTTGAATTCTTGTATTTCTCATGCGTTCGTAACTGCAAAGACTAAAAGAAAACACATTTATTATCAAAACATTAAAAAAAAATCAAATGATATGGTCAGCCTCAATTACTGAACAAAAAAAAAATGATTTGGAAATAAATGTTTGTGGTATAGTGAGGCCACGTAACACTGCGCGATCGTACAGATGTGGATCTAAATTATTGGTTTTTTTTTTCTATTTATATGTTTTATTAAATCAAATCAAATACACACAATTATTATTATTATTATTATTATTATTACTATTATTTATAGTGCGCTTTTCCCACAAGGCCCAGAGCGCTTACAATCAAGTGGCAACAATTTGAAAAAAAGACAAGAGAACAATTGGGATAATCATACACATAAAAACTCTTAACCTATGGAGACATCAGGGTAACTACTGTACCTTCCATGGTGACTAAATATGACACATAATTATTCAAACTCATATGATTTATGAACATGACATAATCCACATTTTGAGTGCACCGATAGAGAGGTAGTACATGTATCAAGGTACTGTCACTAACAGCATGAATCTTGAAAAGTACACTGACCACCAATAGAGTTTATCTACATGTATCAAAATCAAACCTCCCCTTTTTTTTTTTTTTGATGAATGGGGAGCTTATTCCTTTTCTTAGCCAAATGGTATTCTATAATTCTTTCTGTTTTTGAACAAATGATTGAAATGCATTTATATTTGGAATATTGTTTTTAAATTTACAAATAAATGTGAAATATTTTACCACTAAGATTAAATACGTTACGAATTTGTCAGATAATGCACCAAACAACTTATTAAAATTTGTATAATTAAAATTAGAATCATACTTTTGCACTAATATACCTCGTACAAGTTTCCAAATTGGAGTGACCTTCTCACATTCACAAAATAAATGAATCATTTTCTCTTCAAATTTATCACAAAAAGAACCGTTTGGAGAATCTCTTCTTTTAATCTTATACAAAAATTCGTTTAGGGCTATTGCCAGATTGACCGCTACTAAAACCTTGTTATCCCAATATTCATAACGCTTGTTGGGAACTTGTTTGGAGTTCAGCAAATTGTATGTAAGACTGGGTATTTTCTTTGAACTCTTCAACTTAGCAATGAGAGCTTTATTTACATCAACATCTTGCGTATTGGGGTTTTCCAGCCAGTCATTTGGAATATTCTTTATTAAAAAAATATATATATACTTCCTTCTGTGTGACTGAGGGATATCAAAATCAAGGACTAATTCTTCAGATAATTTATGGCCAGGAAAGGGAGGACTCAGCAAGTCAGAGATTACAGATACATTCTTTATATTCCACAACTCATATTAAAGATACTTCTTAAATTTCGACTGTATATATCAATCGATTAAACCACAATGACGGACATGCACCAATTTCTGAGAATTTGCATTGAAATTGCTCTACAGTTGCATACTCCCTGTACATGTACCAAGTACGTAAGGAATCTGCTAACTGTGTATTACCTAAAGAGTTCAAGATTTTTTCAGGTGCGTATGATTTCCAAATATATATATATAATATAAGGGTCTATATGAAATTTTTCCAAGGCTGATAATTCAGTCGATTTCCAAACAGATTCAAAGCTATCATCAAATGTGGATCTAAATTATTATCTTATATCATATAAATATCATATATTCACAAGTACGTAATTATCAAAAGAATGGACGCCTTTTGAAAAGTCCATGCGTCTTGAGTCTATTGAGTCCATTGGATATTCGCGGCGCAAGATTGGCGTCAAAAACAAATTCGCATCATCGGAGGAAGATTAATTTTCACGAAATGCATGAATGAGTTCACGGATGTTTGCGATTTCACGTGAAATGTAAAATAATAATGAAAATAAAAATAATAAGCAAAAATTTAAAAAAAAATCATTCTTTGTTTGAAATCATAGCTGAATTCTATGAACTGATTTACGATGGTTTGTAAGGGTTTGCGAATCGTATTTAAAGGTACTGTTTACCATTGGTAGCAGTGATTTAAAAAATGTTCGAGATATAACATTCGATGCACAAAATTATGTGTAGGTCAGTTGTATCACAAATCATCCTAGTACTATGCATTTCGAAATAAAGCCTTAAATCTTAGGACATATCATTATTTCTCTCACTAAACCATAACTGCAGACGGTTTAGTCTAAAAACATATTTACTATAGATATCGTTCACATTCCGTAAATATAGCAATACTTAACATAAGTTATACTGATTCAAATTTTTGCATTGGTTGTTTCTTTCACTAACTCATATTTTAGAACTATTTTGGATCACTAAAGATGACTTTTTGTTTCATCTGCAAATAGTAAATTGTGCCTGCAAGTTGCCAAGTTTGTGAGCCAAAACTTGATTTGGATGTTCTTCAAGATTAAACAAAAAGGATATATATTTTGCCTGTGAGGTCACGACCATGACTGAGAACGGTGTGGTGAAAACATTGTCTCTTGTAATTTTTAAGTTCATCGTAGCCTGTACCCCTTCCATTTACTCAGTACTTGATTTGACTCAATTTGTAGAAGTCTTAAATGCTTAAGAATTGTGTGTGGGCTTTGTTTGTTTTTTTCAGCTTCACACAACCTGATATTGAAATTCCCCCTGCTACATACTGATCCAATTCTTTTATACAGATACTTAAGGTGGAAAAGGAATTTTCACATGTTATCCCTATGAGGTCATTATCACTGTAGACGTCCTTTGCAAGTCAGCCTATTTTCTACGTCATTCCCGCCCTGTTGTTAGCTCAGCTTGTTGTTATTGTTGAGCCAGACGTCAGGTCGAAGCGTTCGCCGGGTAGAGAAATTCAACAATGTGGCAATCCAACCGGGACTATTTTGTTCACAGTAGGCCGGGGGCGTGACTGGGGTTAGTAAAGGTGAAAGCGTGGGTCTGAAGTGAAAGGGAACATTGAGGTGTGGTAACTGAAGAATAGGGTTATGGACAGTAGTTGTGTGTGTGTGTGTGTGTGTGTGTGTGTGTGTGTGTGCATGTAACCACATTTTACTGTATACAAACTTGCGAGCGATATTTTGTGTGTGTGTGTGCGTGTGTGTGTGTGTGTGTGTGTATGGGGAGAGTACAGTGTGTGTATTACGTTCCACAGCGAAAATGTGTGTGTTCGCACCGGCGACCAAAATGCTGATGAATCTAGTGTTATGGCGCTGTCATTGACCTTGTAAGCCTTCCACGAAGCCGAGGCAGGTGAAAAGGAAGCCTAATTGGGAACGGTAATAGTAGCATACTATTCAATGGCACCCATAACGGATTTCAATTTCATTTCATTAAATCAATTTCAATTCTCTATTTTCATTTTCCAAAAACAGAATTTTCTACAATGATCTGAATATTTTGATACTGAATTATAGTGATAATTGGTAATTGATTACATTCATGCATATTCATGATATCGTAACATTCTTTGTTCAAGCTTCTTTTATTATGGTGTGTGTGTGTGTGTGTGTGTGTGTGTGTGTGTGGCGGGGGAGGAGATGACACCTCCACGTCCTTGCTTGTTGGTGTCTTTGTCTGATTAAGACCAGTTCGATTTATAGCAATTATACGTTTTACCAATTTATGTGACATGTTTACTGCCCTAGCTTTTTGAGATCATAAAGACCTGTGGTTGGAGTGGAAAAAATCTCCACTTGTAGGAAGCCATGTATTATAAATAGTTGCACATTAGTCATTCAGATTTGTGTCTTTTTTTTTTCGACTAAATCTACTTACTTGATGTGTCAATTAAATCAAGCTTTGTCGTGTGTGTGTGTGATGTCAGCATTGATGAATTTCACGGTTTGGTGCCTTAGCTCAGGAACTATTGTCTCTGAGCCATCCATTGAAAGGTAGGTGAAAGGCTTTCTTCCTTTTTTAAGTACATGATTTCTTTGACCAGCTCATAAAAACCGCAATCAACCCAATGCAGAGATAGGCTTTCATGATGTATGTGTTAACCTATACAGTGTGCAGACCCCTTTCAATAAGAGTTAGTCAGTTTGAACAAGCACCATACGATTGAGGGCTTAATGTCAACATTACACTAAGCTAACTATGAAGTACAGTAAATACAGATTCCAAAAAGGCAATTTACACAGAAGGCGCATAGAGAAAAACTGGAGCGCCGACCCGAGATACACCTACGTACAGCAAACGTGTGAAGGCTTTAACATGACAACTACGTGTGGCGTGTAGTTGGAGGATTTATTGTATCCGGTTGCGTCGGGCAAGACGCAATTGAGACGCCGAGGCTGAGGCTTTGGTCATGCATAATGCGTATATCACGGCGGGTTCTTGCTGTCAGTGTAACCTCGTTATTTCATCAGCTGGCTGTGGCCGCTAGATTCGTGGCGGGTTCGACGTTTTAACTTAATAAGACACATCAAGAGGAGTGGAAGAGACTCGCAACGGAACAAGATGCCTGGTATAACAAGATGAGAGTGCATCATCCTTGTGCAAGTTTGAGGCGGTGCTAGCAATTCGTCATTACGTTCTCACCATTCGTCTTTACTCTCTCAATTAAATCGCTCCGAGATTTGAAATTTATGAAGTGCGACGTGATTTTTAAATCCGCATGACCGGCGTTTAAACTTGCATGTTCCATTTCATTAACCGTTGATTGGCGACGCCGCGTGTGACTATCAGATGGAGGGGATGGGATAAGGAGAAGCAGGAACAATTTTGATGTTGGAATTGACGTGATATATTTCAGTTGTTGTTGTTGTTGTTGTTGTTGTTGTTGTTGTTGTTGTTGTTGTTGTTGTTGTTGTTTTACAACTTGACATCATCACATATAGATTGTAATCACCTGTGTACATAAACAACCTGTTGGATTTCACCAGCGAGCCGGTCACAGCATCGCTTTATCCGCGCGCTGCCTTCTGCCTTCGCGGCTGTGACACTGGACTGTGCCCACATGACATGCAAATACACACACCGTGTTATGTTTAAATCTGCCGTGATTGTAGGAGGCGCCTAGCCTGTCGCCCTCGCTTTTATAACTTGCTGCTGACGGAATTCTAGCCCAGCTCGTCATCGACTGCCGCCTGGACTCGTCGAGAGGACAGAAAATGGCGAGGCGATGACGCGTTCGTTGGACATCATCTATGGATAATAATTTTCTCGGCTCTTCGCTTACATTTTGGATAACTCATTAGCATCAGCATCCTCCTGAAAAACCGTGTAGTGCCGAGGATCGGATTCTGGCGATGAGAATTACTGGAAATATTCCCACTACGAGCTTACTGGCTATCAGCTGCTGACCCTAGGTATAGGCTACACCTGATGTTTTCAAACTTGAAGTACAAATGCAATAATATCGTGTCTACCAACAAACGGAGATACACAATTATACCTGGATACAACGAAGAGTTTGACAGTTTGACGAAAGTTGAAGTTTTACATGTATGTCTTCACGTCCGATTATACTTGCATTTGTTGTTGTGTGCTGTCTGATCTTACACCGTGCTGCGAACAGATGCCATAGCCTTGACTGGAAAACAGGGAGTCGAGATTTTATCGCCATGATGAAATCGAGCAGAAAAGTGAGTAAGATAAGTCCGAACTTTTAAGTTTAAAGAGGCTTTCACTGAAAATGCCTATGTTGGTTCAGTAAATGCAGACAAATCAGTATTACTGAAGGGGTCAGAATTAACTACAGATGGATTAATAAAATTAAACAAGGCTACGTCTAGCAAACACAACTTTCTGCACTGTAATGAGTATGACTCGCGTTGCTGCTGCAATTACATAGTGTTTTTTTTTTTTATTGGTCCATTGGCATACAGCTGTACTCCCAACCCAGTTTCGCTGTGCGTATACCAACGGAACATCCTGCTGTAGCCATCGTTTTAATGAAGCACGGTGCCTTAAAAAACAGATAAAGATACCAACGAGAAATTTGATGGCGCCCGCTGTAAGAGGCGGGAAAGAACTGAATGTGGAGGGAAAAGAAACAATACATGCTCAGGCATTTTTCTACTGCATGACATTTTGTGACTTACATGTTGTAATATGCAGTGGTACGTTGTAGGTGTCTATTGAAATACAAGTGTGTATAATGCTTTGTGCGACTTAGCCTCGTGGTTAATTTTCCTACGATCACGCATCAGCTTCAGAAAATGTCAAACAATATTTCATTAATCCTTTTGTTTTAATCGGTTCGCCGGTGTTAGAGTGTGTGCTGTGTGTGTGTGTATACGCGCGCGTGTGGATGTGGATGTGGGTGATCTCTTCTTAATTCTTGGCAATCGCAATGGGAATGCCAAAATGTTACTCATGTTATCAATGGAATGAGGTATATCGACGTCCTACATTGCAATAAGTTGGCAAGGGACACAATGCACACCGTGTACATTGTACACTGATTCATCACGCGTGAAATTAGGTGATCCGAGTATCCTCTCGGATCACCTTCTGTTTCTTTCATATTTGATTTTAGTACTGTTAAAGTGACGTTGAGAGGATGATTTACAAAGATGAGTTTTGTATTAATCCTTATTAATATATTTGATATAACTGGCGTGACCCGCTCGTTACTTTGACTTACAAGTCTATACCAGTCCAGGTGGAAGAGTTGCGAGCAATCATTAAAGATAATATACAATGTACTCGATGGCAAGACTTCCTCATGTCCCCCATCACTCGTAATCCTAACATTTGCCATGTGACTTTGTGTGAGTGCGTGCATCCGGGCGTATAAGCTAACAATGGTAGGGCAATGCAGAGTGGTATAGGGCAAAATAAGTGGGGAGGCATGAGGAAGTATTTCCATTTTTATGTGATGGGCACTCTGCAATCCTATTGTTTGTCACCTGTACACGGGATCGGATCTTTCCAAGAAAAAGAGGAATTAAGCGGAATGCCTAACATTATCATTATAATGCTATGAAAAACTATGTATACAGAAATTGGGAATAACAACATTGAACAATAGTATTGCTATTTAAATCCATCATAATTCAGAGTTATCGAGAAATCTCTGCATGCATGACGAAAGAAGACGTACAGTAGTACAACGTGTACCGTAGACATGTTACGAAGTTAATTTGGTTCATTGCATTATACAAGTTGTACATTGTAGGCCTACAACATTGTACTGTGAAGGGGGTGGGGGATGGGGAGATTTTCATGTCATTTTGTATTACTAGAATCATTACGACCGATTTTATCCAACCGGAATGTATCGATAGTCTGGTTCATTAAGCCTGTGCTTGCTGTAGTGATGGTTAAAGGTGACTGTTTATATTAAAGGCATTATTTGGCATTTGCAGAAGAAAGAAAAACCCAGCTTTATAGTGCTTCAAAATAGTTCTAAAATATGAGTTAGCGATAGAAACAACCAATGTAACAATGTTGATCAGTATAATCAATTATAGATATTGCTAAACATACAAAATGTGAACAATACATTGTATTTTTAATAAAATTGTTTCTAGAATAAGCCGTCTAGGGTTATTAAGAAAAATATTGATATCTCCTTTCGTATTCTTTATCGCGATTTTTTTTTTTTTTTATATATGGAAGGATGTTTTGTTAAACGACTGACCTACATTGTACATACAATATAGATTGTACATGTAGGCCTATATGCATCAAATGTGGTAACTTGAACATTTTTTAAATCACTTCTCCCTTTAACAACCCTAAAAAAGATGCACCACCTTATAAGAACAAAAGAACTTCTCGGCTGTCCCACGCCTGTGGAATCCGCTCCTCCGAAGTACATTGTATTTGGGAATCACCATCTCTAGCAGCGTTAAAAAATCGTGGAAGACTTTCCTATTCAATGAATGACTGATCAAAATAATAAGTACAGAATATCTTCTATTAATTTTTTGCGTTTTTTTTTTTTCTAGACCATTAATGTACAATACAATGTAAGTTTCATTCCAGCATTTTGTGAAGCGCTGTTACAGAAGTTCACTCGTTGTAAGAGCGCTATTAGTCAGGTCGCTTAATGTCAAATTTTGAGATTACCGTTACACGGCCGATAAAAGCACCAATTTTGGAGAGATGACCCCTCAGGACCTACTCATTGATATTTGGGTAGGAGCCCTCTGTATTTTTTTTTCATGGTATAAATGCTGAATTTCATTTTGCAGAAAATTTCGCGGGCATGAAACTTTCGCAAATTGGAGAGGAGCTAATAATATTCGCGAAAGCAAAATGCGCGCGATTCTAAACAATGCATTTGATGCCAGTGGCAATTCGCGATATCTTCATGCTGCGAAAAAGACCGTCGGCCTCAATTCGCAAAAATGTCATGTCGCGAAGATAAAACTGTATTTATGTATCTGAGGAAGTAAAGTAACAAAAAAGAGGTTTAGATTTGATGTAATTTTTCATTTTCATGGAACTAGAAAGCATGAACCCAATCTTGAATTCTGTGATCAACAAAGTATTTGAAACATGAAGGTGGTTGAATTAATTACCGATTTATGAATAGAGAATGCTGTTGAGGTGTCAAAGTGTGATGTAGGCCTACTATTGTTAGTTCAGAGTTATGTACTCTGTGTATATTAATTATGTACATAAAACATAGACCCGATATTATAGGGGCTGCAGAACGTTTTCTAATGTTGGGGGGGGGGGGGGGGGCTGCCAACCGTTGAGGGGGTGTTCAAGGGTCAGTGATTCCCCCCCCCCCTTGACATTAGAAAACGTTCCAAGCCCCTTTGATAAATTATATACATAGAGCTGGGAATAGTAGCGACCTACATCACACTGTGACACCTCTCAACAGCATTTTCTCTTTATAAATCGGTAATTAATTCAACCACCTCCATGTTTCAAATGCTTTCTTGATCTAGAAATTCAAGATTGGGTTAATGTTTTCTACATATTGCAGTTCCAGGTAAATTAAAAAAGTACAACAAATGTGAATCTCTATTTTGTTACTTTACTCCCTCAGATACGTAAATACGGTGTTATTTTCGCGACATGAAACTTTTGTGACTTAAAGTCAACGGTCTTTTTTGCAGCATAAAAATTCCGCGAATTGCCACTGGCATTAAATGCATTGTTTAGAATCGCTCGCATTTTGCTTTCGCGAATATTAGCTCCTCGCGAAATTAGCGAAAGTTTCCCGGCGAAATTTTTTGCAAAATGAAATTCAGCATTCATACCATGAAAATAAAAATTTTACAGAGGGCTCCTACTCAAACATCAATGAGTAGGTCCTGAAGGGTCATCTCTCCAAATTTGGTGCTTTTATCCGCCGTGTTACGGTAAATTCACTAAGCGACCTTACTATCTGTACATTGCACACTGTAACTTTATTGTATATTACATTGCTACCGATACAATTGTATGATTTTCATGTCATGAAAGTAATCCTGCGGGGGCGCTGTGGCACAGTGGATACGACTCTCGACTCGCAATCGGAGGACCCGAGTTCGATTCCAGCCCAGTACCTGCGACCACAAGATGTTTTTACCCATATACACCATGTCTCTCTCGACCCAGGTGTATAAATGGGTGCCTGGCAACGCTGGGGTAATAGTACATGCAACTATTAATGGCAGGGCCCTCTGGTAGAGCAGTGGCAACACTGAAGAGGCTATCATATAACACGTTATTATCGTTATTAGTATTAAATTCAGTTCAATTCAATTTATTTTCATATTTCAAATATAATAAAATAAAGTGAATCACAATATCCGGCTATTTAGAATGCACAGTAAATTATTGTAAAAATATAAAACATGACGGTCAATCTTCCTAAGTTTGGCTCTATACAATCATGTACTGCATATAATCGCTAGAGATTATTATTATAATTATTATTATTATTATTATTATTATTATCATCATCATCATCATCATCATTAACATCATCATTATAATCATTACTTGTAGCAGTAGTAGTAGTAGTAGTAGTACATATAGGACCATTCACTCATAATCTCTGTAATGATAGTTACAGTAATCCTGCCTGGGTGCATTGAAACATATCCTGGATTATACCAATTTCACTCGTTTCATTTTCCTCTTGAGCCAGTTGGGGTGAGATGTCAATGCTCTTTTGAAGAACAACACCTGAAGATATTAACATGGTTTATATTTAATGAGGAATTCATAATATTGACAGCTATTCGACCGGCATTCACGAACCTACACTGTAGTATTCCACACAGTGTATTCGATAATAATGTCTGCCATACATTACAGTCCCCTCACGGTTATTGCCATCACACAAACGCCAGACAGAGTTATGCAGTGTACATACAGATATAGCGTTACGTGGCAACAAAGTCTATGCCGCCGAACTGTGCTATTTATAATTATAAATGCTCAAATAATTTATACACCTGTACGTGTATTAGAACTTGATTAATCCATGGTGTGTGTTCAATAACACTCAAGGCCATATCATTTTTTATCATTATATATTTTGCTCCGTAGAGTGTGACTTTAGTCAGCGCTTATGAGTGATGATTCTAGTTATGGTGTTATCATTTTTTTTTTTGAGGGGGCGGGAGGTTCTGGTAAGTATCCCCTTGATGTTTCAGTCGTGGTTTAGTTTATCACTCAATCACCCCATTGGGGTATAACAGAAGATCGAGAGCATAGAGCAAGATAAGAAACAACTTTTGTATAAAATGGCAGTGGCCAGATCAATTCTTATTTGACAAAATCTAACCAAAAAAAAAAAAAAAAAAAGATTTGCAATAACAAAGTAACAGTAACAGCGGTGCAGCAGGGACTTGAATGTTTTTGAATACAGATGTATGTACTGCCCACAACATATCGGTTTCAATGATCATTATAGAACGTGCATGTATTATAATGTACAAAATGGGGTTTTATGTACACTGCACAATGTACATGTCTGTAGAAACAATCATTTGACCAGAGTGTGTGTGTTTTTTATGATACACCTGTTTACATTATGCGACTGCGTTATCTTTTGGATAATTATGGGTTTGACAGGGATACATGTATTTTCTTTATACGCCAACGCAACTACATTATAGTCATTCTCTTACTGCAGACGAGAGCATCGTACCACCATAAGCTCGTCTTCTGCAAACCCATCATAAGATGAACACATGTTAGGCATCTTTTCGCAGCAACGGCTTCCATACTCATCAACGCACAAGACAGTGTATGATTTACAAAGTAGTGCTGTTCGCTTGTCACGCGCTTCCTGGATTTTGGATACTAATGTCTTATGGATCGCTATGTCACTTCCATTTTATGACTAGGACCTACATGACTGTAGGCTATTTTTTGATGATCAGTTGTTTAAGAATCCTATCTTACATTCAAATTAATGCGATATGGTAATTCATAATGATGACGATTCAGAGATAAAGTGTAAGGTCATGTGCAATTGAAACAACAATGATAGCAGTTGTTGTTGTTGTTGTTTTATAGAAAGAAAGAAGAAAGAGGAAAATGGGGCCCTATACAAAATAATTTGCCCCAGACAGCACTTAACATAAAACAGACAATATTAATAATCTTAGAAAAATATGAACATTATTAAATATATATGTGTATGTACCAAGTCTCCACGAGGGAGCTCATATCGTCTCCACGAGGGAGCTCATAATTATCGTCTCCACAAAGGAGCTCATTAAGTCTCCATGGGGGAGCTCATATTGACTCCACAAAGGAGCTAATTAGGTCTCCACGAGGGAGCTCAAATGATATTTATGAATACCTCAAATTCTTTGGTTAAGCAAACTCAAATTACTATACATACACGCGCGCGTGTACCACACAGTAACTTACACACATATCCATCTCCAACCACGCACACACTTACTAATATCAGAGGTCAACCCAAAATAATATACAGTATCTAAATAAAACGCACACACAATGATGTAAATTACAGAATAGCAGTAAATTACAGAATAGCAGATAGCAGTTGCTAAAATGAAGAAGGTACTGATTTGATTCGAGCAAATGCAGTTATCAAGTTTACGTTGTGAATTGCTCCAAATACCACAATGTAGTGTTAAATACATTTCAAAGTAAAAAAAAAAAAATAGTTATTGTTGTGAGTGTTTGTTTTATTGATATTCTAGTAGTACTATACGCTTTCTTTTTTTATAACATCTATCCTGCTGTCGCTTTGCACAATTTGTCTATTACTACACTGTATGGCCAATACTCACTTTCATTTTCTCCGCACTATACAATGTAACCGCTTTCATCAACCGTTAACCAATGTTTTTGTTTCATAACAACATAAATTAAAATCATGAGATATGTGAAACACATTTCACATCCTCGACAGGTTCATTCACACACTGAACTTTCGTACAAAAAAAAAGAAAGAAGGATATTAGATAGTGCAGCAGGTCACAAAGATAATCACGTGATCTATACAATGTACAAGTACCATGGATTGTGTAATTATTATGTGGGAGATATACACTTGTGTGTATAACCACGCAACAGTATTAACAAATACGTCACTCTTTTTCCTCCCTCACAAGCCACTATCTATTCTATAATCCGGCTCGGTAAAAAATTAATTAGAGGATTTTTCTCCGTATCCCCCCCCCCCCCACCCCGGCCTGATACAAATTTAAGGTCAGGGCCATGGTGTTTTGCCGTATGTTTGACGCTGCTCGATAATATTATTGGAAGCTTTGCTAACACTCGATTCATACTGAATTAACACGGCGCACAGGCAGGTATCCGTGTGCGTCATCAGTACAGTACGTGCTGCTACTGTAGATCGTAGTTATTTCAAACCCTTGCACCTTGATTATCGAAATGAAACATTCTACACGAATGGATACAGCCCATTTGTACATTACATAAGTGTATGAATACTGTCATACATGCAGCAGCAAATATTGCGTCTTCCTGATACTGTTTGTCCATCTTACGTAATTGGATAAACGTAAAAACCGATAAACCGATTAGGAGGGCTAAGGACAAGCTGTGATCTATTGACACGCATGCACTCTATGACCTGCATTATTTCATTAATCAATGATAGCAGTAGCAGACATGTATTGTATATACCAGAATGAGGTGAGTGGTGAATAAGGGCATGGCAAACGTTTCAGTGTAACATTTTGTGTCGAACCTCTCGACATGATAATTGTCTGTCCAAGCTATAAGGTTTGTCTAAAACAATTTTGTTGTCCCCATTCTGTCTGATCTGCTCTCGACATATTGTGCTGCATCTTTCAAGTAGACATGGTGGAGCAATCATACATTTAAACATATTCTTTTTTTAATTAATTAATCGATCTTGCTGACCTTATCGTGTTTGTTACATAAGATGTCATTTGAAAACAGTAAAATGACTTTTCACTATACTTGCACCACATTATTGAACCCAAGGCACACTATGTGACCCCAGTGGCGTACTAGTATCTGGGGGGGGGGGGGGGCACGTGCCCCGGGCGCCACTCCTTGGGGGCGACAAAAACGAAAAAACGAAAAAAAAAAAAGACAACGGAGAAGAAGAAGAAGAAGAAAAAAAAAAAAAAAAAAACTCGTCCGGACAGGGGGAGGGAGAATGGGGGGGGGGGGGGGGGGGGCAGAATACCAAATCAATCACAAGTTCGTTCACACAAGAATTCCATGTTTTGTAAGCTGAAATACAAACATTTTCGGCTCGCTCGCTGCGCTCGCTCGCCAAAATTTATATAAAAAAAGAAGAAGATAAGAACAAAACGTGATGATGACGCGGACAATATGACAATGTCTGTTGTGTTCACACATGTCATTTTATATTTAGCAGGAAAAAATGTTACACGGAGCAGCGGCTGCAATTTCTTTCGTTCTGAAGCGATCGCCGATGGGATCAAAAGATGGCGCCAACGGTTTCGAACAGACGGGGAGGGGCGCAAAAAAAAAAAAACCCAACAAATCAATCAAGATAAGAACAAAACGTAATGATGACGCGGAAATATACAAATTTCGGCTCACTTGCGCGTACTAATTTAGAGTATTTTTTCAAGTCCTCAGTTTGTTGGTATAAATCGTCATCTATAAGGCCGTCACTATATCTTGATTAGAATTACAACATTTCATAATCAAAAAATGACAAGAATTCCATGTTTTGTAATAAGCTGAAATACACAAATTTTCGGCTCGCTCGCTGCGCTCGCTTGCCAAAATTTATATTAAAAAAAGGATAAGAACAAAACGTGATGATGACGCGGAGAAAATGACAATGTCTATTGTGTTTACACATTTCATTTTATATTTAGCAGGCAAAATGTTACACGGAACAGCGGCTGCAATTTCTTTCGTTCTGAAGCGATCGCCGATTGGATCAAAAGAGGGCGCCAACGGTTCAGAACATACGGGAAGGGGGGGGGGGCGCAAAAAAACCAAATGAAACAGGATAAGAACAAAACGTAATGATGACGCGGAAATATACAAATTTCGCCTCACTCGCTCGTGCTAATTTAGAGTATTTTTTCAAGTCCTCAGTTTGTTGGTACAAATCGTTATCTATAGGGCCGTCACTATATCTTGATTATAACTGCAAGATTTGATAACCCAGAAATGACAAGAATTTCATGTTTTGTGAGCTGAAATACACAAATTTTCGGCTCGCTCGCTGCGCTCGCTCGCCAAAATTTATCAAAATTCATTACATTTAAATCACCCTCAAAAGACCCCTTTTAAGTGCTTGAAAAAGCATATCATATGAACCTTTTTTAGAGTCCCTACCAGGATGGGGTTGGGGTTGAACATTTTTTCAGAAATTAGGGGCGCAATTTTCGCGCTTGCTCCGGGCGCCGTTTTCCCTAGATACGCCACTGGGTGACTCATTAGGGCTCACAAGGGTAAATAATTCCCCATAGAGACGTGTGTTAAAATTCAAATTTCAAAAAATTCTGTAAAATAGCTGGGAGAAATGAGGTATTTCATCTTCACTAACCTGGACAAGTGAGCTATACCCTGTCATCCATCAAATTTCCAAGGCAGGCTCTTTGGCTCAAACTCTGTCCAAGGGTCCGCAAACCCAGACTACGAGTTCTTTTCACTCAAAATATCACCTTTTTTCCATACACGCACTCAATGAAATATAGTCCCTTCAAATTCCATGAGAAAAGCTTTCATCTTCAAACCAAAATGCAGTTTGTAGAGGAATTCATACTCAATATCTGCAGCTATTCAGTTTCATGCCAAACTGCATTAATGATTTTTAATTAATTTTTTTTTTCTTCATTTATTTTGGTATCTTTGGTACGAATTTGTGAAGGGGTCTGGGACATTCCATTTTATTTACAGGTGTGAGCCCATTCATGCTACTGTACCTCGGAAGAATTTTGCATAAATTATGCAAATAATTATTTGGCGTCGCGCGAAAAGGTTTTTGTTGTTGTTTGGTTTTGTTTTGTTTTAAGCGCAATTTGTGCTACCATTTGCCGTCTGTAAGATTCATTGTACACACACAGTGTACGTGTCTATGTTTGTTCGTGTGTGTGTGTGTGTGTATGCGAGTGAGAAACACACTGCCCATCCTACCACTTGAAATCATCGAGTCTCTCGGCAACAGATTTTTTTTTCCCTGAGGATTTCACTGAATTGATTTTTTTTTCTTTCTCATCTAATCTCCTTGTCTACATTTCTTTAATTGCGAGCCACATAACGAGTAAAATCATCATAGGAAATTTGATGTCGCATTAAAAAAAAAAAAAAAAAAATCATTATACAGGAAGTATGATTGTGGATTTGATAGCATCAGTGCAACAAACCATTGGCCAGTGTGAACACAGAGGATATAAAGATTGATAGAGACATAACTACCCAGATAAAACGCATAGAAGGACGTATAGAATGATTGACATTGTGCATGTTACAATATCGAGGTTGCCGCAGAGATAGTCATAAAGATTGATATAACAAACATGTATTTCTACATTTTTGGGGGAATATACTATTGTAGATGAGTCGGAATAAATGCATAGAACAAAAAGAGAGAAAGGGAGACTGAGGGAGAGAGAGAGAGAGAAAAAAACACAAACAAATACGATAATCGCAGCCTTGGGCCTCCAGGGGTAGAGTACTGAGTATATTGCTTAAGTCGGAAAGCTAGCATGACATATTCCCTCTGTAATTGTTCCCTTTCTGTTGATACAGAGTAATATGCAAGGCGGACCGGACCAAATGCTGAGGATGGATGGCCTGTCCATTGAGGAGAAGTGGAGGATCATCAATGATGAGGTATCGATTCTTGTTTTTCGACTGCACTGTAAATCGGCGACTTTCCTGTCTAGCGCCACCTACGTTGTATTCAATTGATCGATCATGAATTTGTGCGTCGGAATCAAAATTATTACAGCTGTATATAATTATGTAAGAGGGTTTGTGATTAACATAATTATTATGCATACTGCAGACATTGTTCCTACAGTGTTATATTAAATATTTTGAATTTTGATTTCTTGTTTTTTTTTTTTACGTGAATTCAAATGAAATACTTATACAGTATCCTTAATAACCACGACATCAAATTTATTCATGTATTATATATGTATGCAAGTACCTAAATTTGTCATAGCACATACTCGGAATATAAACCGAGGCCAAATCCATAGTGTCCTTCGGACGATAAATAACATTTTGGAATGGATCGCCCGTGGCTGAGCGGTCCATCATGATCTACTGATTCAGGAAAACTACCATGTGATGACTGCACCAATGTCACGCCAAGGTATTTAGACACCACATATGTATTATGCTCCCGATTCAATCGCCCTCACAGTTACGTTAGCACTTGATATCACCAGGTAGGTGATCTAATACACGTCTTGCATAAAGCAGGGGGTGCGTTCGAGCGCTCTCCTGAAGCGTAGTCATAGTCCATGGGCCAAGACCCGAAAAATGGGTTATTGGTACCACCTGAGGTGGCAAAACCTTTTTGGTGTCATTTTGTTTGTCGGACATAGCTATGCTTATCAAGCTATGATAGCATTTCCAAATGAGTAGCTTAGTCATAATAAATGAATTTTTAACCAATTTGGTCTCGATTTTTATATCCCTATACTTCTGAATCGAAACTAAACCGCTATACAAAGAAGAGCACTGCCTTCTGTATGTCCACAGGTGTTCTGTTGTAAACGCGGTGCGCTTAGTCTTTATTCAAGGCAGCGAAGGGAATATCCAAAGGGTTATGATGTCCAAAGCTGTCACGCGGTGCGCTTAGTCTTTATCTAGACCAATGTACCGTTATCATATGTAAAGTTCCTAATAAAAGGGATTATCTATACTGTTTTTATACCACCCTCTCAACAAATACATCAGTTTTAAACAAAAAATCACTTTGTTCATTTACAACATTATTTATTATAATGTATTGTAGTGTACCGGTATTGTTTTTGCATTATCTTTGATTGTTGGATGGAAATAAAGCGACATTGGCGTGGTATTAGCAACAACAACAATAGCGTTTTCACCGTAGCGTTTTTACCGGAAAATGATAAATAATTGAAAAATACAGTGAAATTCACGAGGAATTGCTTTTTTGTTGTTGTTGTTTTTAGATAAAGGGATATACAATGTATTATAAGCTTTGGATATTCCCTTCGCCGTCTTGAATATTAGACTAAGTGCTGTGGACATCATAACCCTTGGATATTCCCTTTGCTCTCTTGAATAAAGACTAAGCGCACCGCGTTTACAACAGAACACCTGTGAACATACAGAAGACAGTGCTCTTCTTTGTATAGCGGTTGGTCTCGATTCAGAAGTATAGGGATATAACAACGAGACCACATTGGTTTAAAATTCATTTATTATGACTAAGCTATACTCATTTGGAAATGCTATCATAGCTTGATAAGCATATCTATAGCCATATGCCCGACAAACATAATGACACCAAAAAGGTATTGCCACCTCAGGTGGTACCAATATCTGGCCTGGCCCATGGACTAGTACGGGTATAGTCCCGATACGGGACTCTTTTCTTTTTTCTCACTCTCTTGATACTGTAACAAATTTGCCTCTTTGTTATTACTGAGTATTTTCACCAACTCAATCGGGATACTCGCCAAAGTATATGGCTGGCAGGCACCTCAGCTCATCGCTCACTCATTCATGGTCACCTCACAGTCACACCCTCGCTCATCAGAGCAACCACCAACAATGAGCACCCACTACAACATGCACTTATTATGTAGGCCAAGACATCACAAAATGAGTCAACAGTCAGGGTACATACCGTTCCGATGTGTTTAATCACGGAGGATCAACTCCAATACAGCTGCAGTGTATGTCGATTCAAGTACCGGTACAGAGCATAGCAAGAGAGAAGTACAGTAAACAGTATTGCGGCCAAAACAGCACCACCGTGGCAGGATCAGGGAGGTGAGACAACTCACCTCCCTGCACCTCCCTGGCAGGATTCAGTCTTCACCCCACTGCAATCCCCGGACAAACTCATCAACAACTGACTGACTGCCAACTGACTGCCGACTGACTGCCAATATAAGTGCACATCACTAAACTTTATACTGACCTGACACTGGGTCAGGCACACACACACTCATGACCCGTGTACTTTAACACATGACCTATGCCTACAGTACAGTACACACTCCAGTGCACACTCCAGTTCACAACCCTGGACTGATCCATTACAGTGAGAGGGGTGCTCTAGGCAATTTTGTGACAATACGCCCTCATTGGCGGTAGCGCGAAGTCTTCTTGATCGCGACAGTCCATAAGAGTTCTGTGTAAGAGTTCTGTGCAGTCCACGCATCGCGCGAGTCCACAAATTGCTGCCCCCGAAAAAAAGATAGTGTCTTCGGGGGGTCTCTCCCACTCTCCTTATACTACACGCCCTCAACGACGGTATTTGATGCTAGTACACACCGTACATACACGAAGGCAGTCCAGGCAGTGGACTAGTACGGGTATTGCTTACTGTACCGTACCCGCGCTAGAGGAGCGCTTGAACGCTCCTAAAGACATGTGTTCCGTACCGTACTGTACCGAAATGGACCACTTCCCGATGTGCTCCAAAAGCGTACCAAAAGTTCGCTGTAAAGCATGCGCATACGTCACAATGCAAAAACATCATTCTCTTTGTTCGGGACAGCTGTAAGTACAATATTATGTAGTTCAAGCGCCAGCAAGGTGGATGACATTCTTGCTAATGCGTGACCTTTTCTAAAAATAACTCGTGACGTACGCTTTCTCAACAGAACGCTCGAACACTCCAAAACTGGCATGGTACGGTACGGTACGCTTTAGTTCAGTTCGCTTTGGTTCGCTTTAGAGCGCTCGAACGCACCCAGAGATAAATGATAATAATAATTATGACTGTCTAATAGGGGGCCTGGATCTAGCATCGGGGCTCGTTTCTCAAAGATTATACCAGATCTAATGTTTGTTAATTTCTTGTTTCATTGCAGCAGTCTTAAAAGAAATTTCCGTCCTGATATAACGCTCCTTTTCCAAACAAACAGAAAAAACCCGAAAAAAATCAGAGAAATTAATCAGGAAAGTCAGACACGCAAACAAAAGAAATGAATGAATTGTAAAAGTTAAAGGAACATTCCAGACGATTTTCATAATTTCACATCATGTAGTACATAAATTGACAACTCCATGTATAGATTTCTGGAATTTATTGTGGTTCTTGAACAGAGAAACAATACTCTGAAAACCCTTCAACAAATTACACTGAACAAGGTTGATGACATAGGAGGCTCACATATTTCAGGAATGTAGCAGTGAAATTCCATTACAATACCGCTTGCTTGCAAGTTCACCTGTGTATAATCTATGCATGCCCTCTTCTTTTGTTGTGCTTCCTTGAGCCCCAACTCATGCATTCTTATGGTGACTCTGCCATGTCATCATCCTTGTTCATTGCAATTTGTTCTAAATTTTGAAAATATTCTTATTCCTCATCCCAATTATCATAAATTCTGAAACTCTGTCCTCAGTATAACTAATTTTATAGTTGTTCAAATGTAAAAATCTGAAAATCATCCGGAGGTCTCCTTTAAAGAGAAAAAAAATGACAAGCCTGTGTGATGTAGATGGTTGACAGCTCTCCATATCATTTTTATACAAAATTTCACTTATTTTCACTTTCCTCAAATATTCCTAGAATACGAACAGAACTTATTTGCCTAGGAGGACGGGGAAAAAATGTTTAACTCTTGTGGACAAATAAAGAAGAAAAAATCAATATATTTGAGGGCTGCTGAAAAGCTGCATCACAGAGTAGCCAATATTAATCTTCGCACTCTCTATAAACTTAAGCTGTTCATACCTTTTTGTGTGTCTTTTAGATTTTTCGCTTGAAGTTTCATTGATCTTTTTCTTTGTTTTTCTATATTCATGCACATCAACATATATCAGGTTGGAATTGCAGCCATAAGATCAATCAATCTTTATGAAACGGGCATAAAACCATATTCAAGAGTACGAGTACTTGTTGCAACTTGAATCGGTAAATCTGCGACTTCAGAGCCTTCTGTGCGACTTTACTCTCTAGCGCCATCTACGTCCATTTTATTGATCGATCATGAGTTGAGCTGCGGAGTCAACTGTCTTGTTATAATGATTTTATAACAAGATATATAAACAGAATGGCGATTTACATATTTTTATTTTCATCATCAAAATTTTAATCTAAAAATTTAGCGTTTTATATTTTCAAGTGATGTATACTAAAATAACATAAAATACGCACAAACCAATGAAGTATCTATAATGTAACTACGACAATAAATATAAAAATATTGCATATATTTTGGTAAACGGCCATCTTATTTACACACGTACTTGTGGACTAGGTCCAAATGTATGTGGGACTACAAAACATTCACTTTTTAGATCGGATCGCGATTGGTTGTCGCGGTCCTCATTTGAATAATTGAATGCAAAGATATGTATTTACTCAATATGGTGCTATGGTATCATTGCAACACATTTAGAACATATAAATGACGTTACACTGCGCAGTGCTCTATCGTCACTTTTTTATTCCGGTTCACACACCGTGTATTAGTTGAAAATCGGGCAAGCTGATCAGTGTACACACATACGAATAAACACGAAAAGAATATCACTGCGCACAATCAGTCCACTCAAGGAGAGTAAAGGTACTGATATCGGGGACCATTTCATTAAGTTATTTGCGCTGAAAAACAAATAATACTTTAATTTTTGTTTGAATTACAGCAATCTCGCAAATAAATTCTGTTCTGATAGGATATACTAGTATTATGTTAATTGCATCTTACATTAAAAGAACATAGAAATCTCAGAAATAAATCAGTAAAGATTGACAAAAAAAAAATGACACCTAGATTAATGAATTGTATAAGAGAATAAGAAAAATTTGCCAACCCTGTGTGATGTAGATGTTTACAGCTCACCATTTCCCCCCTTTTGTACACAAAATTTGCTTATTCTCACTTTTCTCAAATATTTGAACACTGACAGAATTCATTCTGTATCTTTATCATACAGACCTTATTGTTTGTGTAAGATTTCTCACTTCAAGGGATTGTACAGTACTGGTTGAGGTGAGTATTCAGGTTTATAACATTTCTTGATGAGATAATGAGAAACCTCTAATGAAATAAGAAAGAGCATGTAATTTCAAGTAGGATTAAATATTTATTTTATGAAAATTGGCCTTTAAATAGCTGAGATATTCCCCCTCCCAAAAAAAGTGATCCTTATAATATTGACAGGCCACGACTTTTAATCGGATCTCTTTGTATTTCCTCGTTCGAAGATATCCCAGACATTTCAAATCAGATTTTTTTTTTTTTTTTTTTTTTGCATCAAGTAAACATTTTGATTCCCTTTCGAATAGTATGCTCTTTTAACATTTCATAGTGGTTTCTAACTACGGTATCTCGCAAGACGTTACAAACTGAATCCTCCCCTCATCCAGTACTGTATAGTCCCTTTAAACTTTTCCTTGATTCTTATATATATATATATATATATATATATATATATATATATGTATATATATATTTATATATATATATATATATATATATATATATATATATATATATAGCAATGAAATAGATATCAGGATTGATTTCCAATCGTAAGATCAATCAAGGAGGAGGTTTATTTGTTTCCTCTATCAATATGAATCTGCGATTCCCTGTGTAGTGCCTTCTACATTTCATTTTATTGATCGATCATGAGTTTCAGCGTCTGCGTCAAACTAATATAATAATGTGATTTACACATAACTATAAGTATGCATACTTAATGTTTTTGATTCATAAAGCATATTACAATATTATCCTATTAATTTATTTATTTTTTTACTCATTTACTTTTACTTTTATGTTACATCATGGCAGATACAAAAATAGTATCATAAATAACCACGACATAAAAAATGTAAATATGTGTTGATTACAATGATCGATCGTAAGCGATTTTGTCCGAGTCATGTATTATCCATTATGCAAAATTGTGATATGTATTGTGATTTACACATAATGCATATCTCATCCAATTTTCGCAATTTTATCTCCTTTCATTTCCTTGCAACTAAATGCCAAACCTTTAAAACGAAAGCAGATCTACAATCTAATTCAACTTAGTTTTCTTTCCCACTCATGGGGTGGAACACCCTCGTCAGCCAAAGGCTGGTTTTCAGAGGGGTCCACACATACAGGTTAAAAATACAAACATTATACATACAGTATGACAAAGATTATACATCACATATGCAAAGAGCAAGAAACAAGGTATAAGCACCATGATAAGCTTGTTTCCGACACAGAAGAAGAAAAAGGAAAAGAAAAAAATAACAACAAGGCATTAGATTACGACATGAAAAAAAATTAAGGGCATGTGAGAATGAATTTCAAATACAGAAAAGAATCGGTATTGCTGAGATATTTTGACTGTAAATTGATGAGTGAAAAAAGAATGGTTGAATTACTCCATCCGGTTACGCATCCTATATTCATTTTATATATTCATGTAGTTGTTTTCCGAAATACAGTATCCGAAATAACCACGGCATTAAATATAAGGATTAAAGGAATGGTACAGTATTGGTGGAGATGAGAATTGGGCTTTAAACTTTTTGCGAGATATCAAGAAAACACTTGTGAAATATTACAGAGCATACCATTCTAAGAGGAATTCAAAGTTAATTTGATAAAAATTGGCTTTGGAATGGCTGAGATATCCAAAAACAAAGTAAAACAAAACAACAGTAATAAAACGTGGGTCCCACCTTTTATTAGGATTGCTCTGTTTTGGGTACCTCAGCCATTTCAAAACCAATTTTCAACAGATTTGTTGATTTCCACTTGGAATCACATGTTCTTTCATATTTCATGAGAGGTTTCTCATTATCAAAAATCATCACTCAAATATCACTCAAAAATGTTAGAAACCTGATGTTAGGTCTCAACCAAAATTATCCAATCCCTTTAAAATATAAATCTTGCGAGCTTACCAGCGGCACAGTTCCGATCAACATGGACTAGGTCCAAACTTTTGTGAGACGTATCCTACGTCAAATTTCTAGAGTGGACCACGATTGGTTGTCGTGGTCCCTTGTGAAATACCAATACTAGATTATATATGAAAAGACCCACATTCGCAGCGTTGTACGAACCTATAGGTTGAACTACCCGTGACCTTATACGCAGATAGGAACGCAAAATTGTTGTTATCAAGCCGAGTAGGACTGGCTCAGGCCAATGTTGGATTGCATCGTGTAATCATGGTCTGCAACCAGTAACTAATTTTCAGCAGATTGAGCGTTTGTTTGTTTGTTTTCTTAACTACCGCAATCTTAAAAAGGAATTCCGTTCTGACAGGTTGCCTTTTATTGAAAATGAAAATAAATTAATTTGTCACAATTTTGAAAACCAAACACATAAGCGAAAGTAAGTTATTGGAAAAGTTGAGAGAGTAAGAAGAATTGGCAAACCTGTGTGATGTATACATTGTGGGCGTTAAAATGCAGCTCTCGAACACATACAGAACGTATCTACTGAGGAAGACATGCAACAATATGTACAAGTTCCTCATGACATTACACGCAAAAAAAAAAAAAGCATCTAAAGAAACATTTTCTCAGGAGAAAAAAAAAAATGTGTGACACTTGTAAAAAGGTAAGTCTTAAGATTTTTATTTTTTTTTACCCCCAGACATAGCAACATTTGTACTGGTATCGATGGCGCTACTTAAGTGTCACACATTTTTGCTTGTCCTCCATGGTCAGCAAATAGGTTTTATCTTTGTTGAGAAAAAAAAAATCAAAACATATGAAATGTTTTGCACAATACCAAAGAGTGCGGCTCAACATCTAAATCACATAGGGTAGCCGATTTTTCTTACTTTTTTGAAGTTTTTATGATTTATTTATTATTTTCGTTTATGTGTTTGATTTTCCTAATCTTTTTACTCGGTACTTTTTTTTAGACTTCTGTATAGTTTTTTTTTTTTTTTTTTTTGACGTATATATGCGCATAGGCTCAGAGGGAACTCTCCCTGATTTTGCGTAGCTATACGCCCATGGGCGAGTGCGGTTATCATTATAGGGCTCACACGGGTAAAATCATTCCCCATGGATACGTGTGTTAAAATTCAACAAATTCTGAAAAATAGCTAGGAGAAATAAGGTTTTTCATCTTCACTAACCTGGATAAGTAAAACCTCCAGAGGTTGTGCCGTGTTCACGCCATACGATGGTGATTCTAAACGAGGGTCTCTCTCACCCCTTCCGTGGGTACAGGTGTCATCAGGTTGTCCATTTTGTCCCCGGGCCCGACTCTTGTTCTCGAGACTCAAGAAAAACATCTTTATGTTCTTTGTAATTCTTTACAAATGTCATTCCTCGACCAAAACTTTCGCTAGGATCGTCTTGTGCTAATAAAATCTGTCAAGAAGGATAAAAATTCATGTTTCATTCTTAAATGTCTGAAATAAGGGGAATGAAATATCAAGGGCCAACATGAAATAAAGAAGAAGTCATTACAAATCACTTTATTGGTTTTTTATTTTTTATTTTTTTATTTTTTTTTGGGGGGGGGGGGAGTTGGGTTGGGGGTTGGGTCTGGTTCTAAATTCGACTAGAAAAGCAAGTTCATAATATTGTTCTCAGTAGTCCTGTGTGGAAATAGAATTTCACAGAACGGGTCGAGGACCATTCTTAAACAGTTTAAAAGTAGATGCACCATCAAAACAACAAAATAGATAATTTCCAATAAAATATCTCTTGTTTTCTACGAAGGGATATTCTTCAAGTTTCGTATAGAAATATCCCATATTTTTTTTTTGTCTTCGGTTTTTTTTTATTCTTATTCTTATTTGCAGGTTTAATCGCAAATGTTTCAAAATGTCAAGAATGGAGTTAATTCCTTTTACAATGCATGAAGCTCTTCAATTGGTCTCCTTTCACTGACTGCTTATTTTGCAGCCCGCCCTCAAGTCATGCCTACACGACGTTCGGTATTATGTGGGCCAGCTCCGAGGCCACACCGAGCCCATGATCCACATGGACACCTCCCTCAAGAAGTCCTCATGGAAAAAGACGGTGAAGACGCTAAATCCAATAAGGGAGGTCATGGACGACCTCAAGGAAGACCTCCACTCCTCAAAGAACGAGTGAGACTTTTCCCCTGTCATTATTTCTGTATTCAATTTATTTCACATCTCTTTAAAAAAACCCACAAAAATACACATAAATATGTACAGAACATAACACAGAAATATTATACACAAAACAAAACACAAACAGTACAAGGACAGTTACAGTAAAATATAAACACAGTAAAAACAGTAAGAACTGCAGCAGATGTGAGGAAATGACAAAGGTCATTGGCCTATCAAAGGTCAAACCCTTGATGAACTGGCTCTAACAAGTTTGCATTTTAAAAATTGTGTTTCTTAAGTTACAGAACATAAACGGAGACAAGGAGAAAGACAGTCAAGAACATGGCAAGAATAAGATAAAAAGAACTAACTAACAAAGATTTACAGGTAATAAACTCAGAAGACAAATACAAACAAGGTAATGAGCTACAACAACAATAAAAAATAATACATGAACAAACAACAGGCAATCAATAAAACTTACATATATGTATAACCTCACAATATATTGCATATTACAAGTATTATTCTTTCTGTGATAAGATATTATAATGTTTATTATAATACTTATTATTATTATTGTTATTGTTATTATTATCATTATTATTATTATTATTGTTGTTAATATTATTATTATTTATTATTATTAACAGCAGCAGCAACAACATGAATATCATCAATATTACGAGCTACAGAATATCAAGGCGGTGACATAAATTATTACCTGCACATTAACTCTAAACTTTTGATTTTTCCACAAAGAAATATTATTCACATGACTATGAAAACATTGACTATGAACTTGGTACATCCTAATCCAATCTGGCTTCATCTTTCACTCAGATGTAAGGATATAAATAAAAGCAACTCTATCTATTCGTGGTGTGACGGTTGGCCATTGATATGAAAAATATAAAGAGAATTTGACATCTCTCATTTTGTGAGCGATATAATGAAAAGAGCACTTGTTCCTCTTTCAGAAGGCAGGGTAATGTTACTCGTGAGATTATGTCAGTAATATGTCGAAGAAATATGTTCTTCCCATTAAAAAAAAATAATAATAATAACAATTAGATACATCTAGTGGAATTATCTCGATAGTACATGCATACCGTTACATTTCTCCTGTTGTAGTCTTCTTATTCAGCTCTGACGGCACATAGATTAAACCAAAATATGGAAAATTCATAGCTATCAACCGGTTATCCGATTTCCCTTAAAGGTCCAGTTTACCTTTGGGAGCAGTGATTAAAAAAAAAATCAAGATATCACATTTGATGCATATGTGAAGGTCTGTTGTATCACAAAACATCCTCCCATATAAAATTTTTGCAATAAAGCCTAAAGTATAAGGAGATATCGGTATTTTTCTTAAGAAACCATAACTGTATAAACGGTTTAGTGTGAACACATTTTTATTATAACTATTGTGCACATTTTGTGTATTTATTAACATCGATAATATGGATTCAAGTTTTTACAGTGGTTGTTTTTATCACTAACTTATATTTTAGAACTATTTCAAAGCACTAATGCTGGGTTTTTGTTCCATCTGCAAATGGTAAATGATGCCTTTAACCTTCACCCATGTGTTCCTTTGATTTACTGCATTCATTGAAATCGCGTGTATATTGGAGGTAAATTTTCACATTAAGAAGTAATAATTATTGATTAAGAATGATTTATCAGGAATGATAACGCACAGGGCAGGTAGCGATATCATACTTGGAGTTAAGAGAGGTTTTGCATTTCCAAACATCATACCCCACTCCCCTTCCTGTTTCCCCTTCTTTAGCTTTCTCAAAAGTTTCATCTCGGCCGAGTCGGAGGGGGTGGAGCTTCTCAGCGCCTTCCTTCAACAGACTCAGGACCTGATTGAAAGGGATAGAAACCAGCAGAGCCTAAACAACTCGGCCATCAGCGCTCAGGGCAAGACGCCGACACTCGACAAGAAGCAGCTGAAACTCATGGAGAACATCAAGAGAACGACGGTGAGTTGTGCGAACGTGCTGTCGATATATTTCACGAGAAATTTTATTCACTTATCAACATTACTTAGGTACAAATAAATTTTACATTTATGTAATACATAAAATAGATAATACAATTGCAGATAATACAATTTTACAGGGAGCCATCTACAGTCTTAAATAATAATAATGAATATGATTCCAATTCACATTGGATACAAAACCTTTAGGTTTTTTTTCAGACATTAACTCACTACTTTCTTTGACTGCTTTAAAACTGACAAAATTGGCGAAAATCAAATGATTTCATTTAGATATGTTGTGTAACTTCTTAATAGTATAGGCCTACTGCTTTAAATACATTACTTCATATACACTGCAACTAATAAAGCTGTCAAAAACCTACGATTGTCTGTGATTGGTGATATCAGTCCATTTGCTTTTTATGTCTTTGATACTTGATAATTCCTATTTTGTCATCCATACAGGCGGAAGAGTCAGACGCAGTGAATTGTCTCCGTAAGATTGCCGAGGATGAGGTGAGTTTGAAATTTGAGGAAAAAAAAAATATAATCGTAATTTGAGTAGCTGACAAAATCCAATGGGAAAACGATAATCACCGTGAAATGTAAACCGTGTGGAAAATCAACGACATTGTTTTCTCTCCTTATTTTTCTCTGTTGCTAGGCCGGTCTTCGTCTCATTATGACGTCACCAGACGTGTTGGAGAACATCGCAAGCTGTATAATCAGTAGGTCTCTATCCGCACGTCTTTACGCTTTCATGGTAAGAAAAGTATGAGGTTATAGGATTTTATTCTATCATCATAATCATAAACTACATCCATGATCTCAGGTAGCTACCCTCCCCCTCATATCATTATTACAATACGTGTGTGTTATACAGCGTACCTTGGTATGGAACGCAGTTTTTCTATACTGACTATGCCAACTACATGCCGTGTGTCTCAATTGCAGCCCAAGAAAAAAAGAAAACAAGAGCAAATGACTAAATTTAAGAGCTTTTGATCCAATTTTGTAGAAATCATGTTTCAGCGTCACGCTTTCTTACTCATTCCTTTCATTATAAAGTGGTGATATATGATTTTGGTTTTTATTGATCGTTGTTATTTTTAAATGACTTATTTATGTGAATACCTTCAATGGATTGCCACTTCGGACGGTATTATTATTATTAATGTTATTATTATTATTATTATTATTATTATTATTATTATTATTATTATTATTATTATTATCATCATCATCATCATCAATAATTGCCGTTCTTATATAGCGCATAATATCTTTGACATGGTCTAGAGTGTGGACCCTAGATATCATAGTTATTTCATAATGCCTATAGAAGTGGACCTGTGTCCATGGGTAATTGTTTTATTAGCCTGAGTTCTTGCACTTTTCTCCCTGCATCGCCCACCATCATTACTCCATAACAGCATAGCAAGGTGATAATATCTTTTATAACACCTTGGTCAGGAGGGACATCATGGTGGATAAACACTTTTCCAAACGTGCTCACACCGGCAAAGGTTTCAAACATAGAATTCTGCTGTTTCAGGCATCGAGATTATTATCCCCATCAAAATAGATGTTTCTGAATCTGGATCTTGACGACATAACACTGAAAAAAAAAACTCTGAACAGAGAATAACTCAGCAATGTGGAGTAATGTGGAGCTAATCACAACGGAGATGACACTGGAACGCATCTTTAAAATAATGTGTCAGAATTATGAATCTGTTTAACATTGCTCGACAGTGCATTCCAATCCTTCACTGTTTTGTGAATCAAAAAAAAAACTAGAGATTGTAATTTGTCATCACTGACAAATTAAGGTGATCCGATTTTTTTTATCAATGATTCGAGTCCTGATCGCAATAGGCATGACCATACAAGTTTCATCTGTGTTTAGAGACATTGGCCGTGTGATGTTTGCATTCTCATTTAGCAAAGGGAGTCATATCTGCCATGTTTGGTACCAAATTCTGTATACACTATAACGAAGAAACAGCAACAAGTACATATGACCTTTGACCCACCTTTGCACTCCCAAGATTGCATCTGATGAAATAGTTTTTATTTTGTGAAATGATTCTCGCGACATCGTGTATGCGTGTGAAAAATATGGGAAAGATAGGACAGGTATTCACCAAGATACAAGATGAAACATTTATGACCTTTGACCCTAATTTACATACCCAAGATGTTGTCCGATCTAGTAGTTGTTATTTTATGAAATAATGTACGTGACATGAACTAAACATGTGGAAAATATGGGGGTGATTGGGCGTGTTTTTCTTGAGTTATTGCAAAGAAAGATGCAGAAAGAAAGAAATATCTCAATACATAGAAGATAAGCTTTAAATTCAACCAAGTTTTTTATCGTGATCCCGACATCGTATGAAATAACGAAATAAATTTAATGATAGCGCAAAGTCTCAGCTAGAACATATCAAAATCTGGGAGAAATTCACCAAAGGGTAAGTGAGCTAGTGCTCGATAAAGACGATCATGTCAATATTCACATTAAAAAAATTCCCTCCCATAGAGATAACACGTCATAACGAAGATACAAAAAGAAGTACATATGACCTTTGACCTCAATTTGCACAGACAAGATGGCATCTGAGTAAAAAGTAATTATTTTGTGAAATGATCCTTGTAACATGGTCTTTGCGTGTGCAAAATATGGGAAAGATAGGACATGTATTCACTAAGATACTCGATGAAACACTTATGACCTTTGACCCTAATTTACATACCCAAGATGGTGTCCGATCAAGTAGTTGTTATTTTATGAAATAATTGACGTGACATGAACTAAACATGTGCAAAATATGGAAGTGATAGAGGCCGTTTTTCTTGAGTTATTGCAAAGAAAGTTGCAGAAAGAAAGAAATATCTCAATACATCGAAGATAAGCCTGAATTTCAACCAAAAGTTTTGACGTGATCCCGACATCGTATGAAAAAACGAAGGGCACACTTACGGTAGCGTAAAGTCTCAGCTACAACATATTAAAATCTGGGAGAAATTCACCGAAGGGTAAGTTAGCTAGTGCTCGATAAAGATAGTCATGTCAATTTTCATTTCCAGAAAAACTGCACTCCCATAGAGATAACACGTAAACTGGTCAAATTTGACAAGATCACATTCAATCCATTTTTACGAGGTGATACCGTTATCTAATCAAAATATTGTAATTTTATGTTTGAAAGAACATAAAATAAGCTACAACATACTGAAATCTGGGTGAAAATTGACAAAGGACTAGTGAGATAAGCTTGAGTGAACTTGAAATTTGATGACGTCATTTTGAAAATTTACTATTTTTACTTTATTAAGAAATTTGATATCTTTTAATCATTTTGTCAGCATTGCCCTCCCACGAAATGACATGTACAACTCATCAGCTTTCAAAATATGTAAAGAAAATGGGGGGTCACCGTCCATCCTGACGAGTAAAATCGGATCTAAAATTAGCAATTTTTTGGCATAGTTGCACTGCATATCGCCATTGACGCGCGCGCGGAATTTCAACTTTGACGGGCCCGTATGACGTCATATTGAATCGGATCGACTTGAAACTTGGTAGAAATATTCCTTGACATTTCAGACATTCGATCCGTGCGATAAAACGTGAAATTTCTATTGCATATGAGCTTTGCGTGCGTATATGCGCGCGCGCGTACGCGTCCGTCGATTTTTTTTGAAATGCAGTAAATGACCTGAAACGTGTGCAAAACAATTTTGAGGTTGATTGGAGCATGTTTAAATTTCAACGCGCGCGTACGCGCTCGTTTAGTATGAACGTGACTAAATTTTATGAAATATATCAATAGACCTTGACTTGAACTATATGATATCTTAATTTCATTCAAAAATTCCATTCCATTAATGAGATATTGATGTAAACGTGATTTCAGATAATGACGTCATAATGACGTCACGGTTAACTGATCACATTGATACACTAGATCTGTCGTCCTTAGGACATGATACATATATGGTATAAGTTTGAAAGTGATAGGTAGGGGACTTTTTAAGTTAACCGATACACAAGATTTGAGGAGAAAGAAATAAAGAAGAAGAAGAAGAAGAAGAAAGAATCCGTACAGATACAATAGGTGATCCGAGAGGATACTCGGATCACCTAAAAAAAGGAATTGGCAAGTGCAGTTGGAGACCCGTGTAAAATAGGGCAGACATCATGATGGTAGGTTGCCGTGTCTCTCTCTCCTTGAGTTAGGATGGTATGAATTATTGTCCTCCAACTTTAAATCAATCTTACAGTGCTTGTAAGAATAATGTTGATAGCGTTACGGGTTGGTGTCATTCAGGAAGAGGGTGGAATTTGCATGATATCCTTTGTCATTCCGAAGGCAGAGGACTGCGCCATTTGTAATCGTTTCAGATGCAAAACGACAGACAGGTATTCATAATAGTTATTTTTTATTTTCGGCAGATTCTGATCGCGGTGTGCGAAGCTAGAGACGGACTGAATCGGGTCCTGACCTGTCTCTCGAAGTTCCGGGCGAAGATCAAAGAGAAAGTCCGCTTCTTTGCCATCTCCCAAATGATCATGCTGGAGCGATCTAGAATCGAACTCGTGGTAAGCATGTTAACTTTTAATTTCAAACCTCATATTCCAGTTCAATTCCAGTTTGAATTCAGTTTTAGTCCAGTTTCAATCCAGCTTATTTATAATTTCAGTCCACTTTGATTCACACTATTTTTTTTTTTATTCAATTCGATCAAATTAAGATCTAAAATACATAATTACAATTTCAATACCATCTAAAACACAATTCGGTAGAATGCAATTCCTGTTCGATGTTTTTTTGACTTTGATTTAATATTGATTATAGATTTCTGTTTTTGCCATCATTTCCATCGGAGTCCTATTTTCTTCTCTATTGCCAATTGGAAAGGGAGTTTACCAAAAGGGTAAAACACTTTTTATTAAATTCGAATTTTTCAATTCGATAGCGAAGGCTACTCAAACCAGTAGAATGCGAGAACAGCAAAGCGTGTATGAAGTTTTAAAAAAATGTTTTCGGCTTTGCGTATATACCACAATTATACTTTTCGTTTTGAGGATGCGAGTAGCATCATTTTCAAATATTTTCTCTCCAAACAATGGTAAGTGATGTTCCTCACCCGATATCATAACAGAGATGAAGCACCAGTGTATTTTACGGTATGATTCCATGAATCAAAAAGATGCATTTGGTGTCGTCACGAAGTATCAGTAAAACATTCAATGCTATAAAAACAACATAACAACAACAGCAATAATAATAATAATAATAATAATAATAATAATAATAATAATAATAATAATAATAATATTATTACTATTATTATTATTATCATTATTATTATTATTATTACTATTATTATTATTATTATTATTATTATTATTATTATTATTATTATTATCATCATCATCGTTATTAATATTAATATTATTATCATTAACATTATTAATGATAATAATAACAAAATCACAATAGAACGCCAATCTGCTCATCGGGCTTGCCCACCCGTCTGTGGTCATATTTCATTTGTTTTCCTGCAGACGATTTGCCTTCGATTCATCAACACGATGCTCAGCTCGACGCCCGACATGAACAGACGAGTGTACCTGCAGTACGAGCTAGAGATGGCCGAGTTTAATCCCATCAAGATAGAGAGGGTAACTCGATCTCACCGACTCCTGCTCTCACCAGTTGTTTCTTTTCTAAAATGCTAAATGAACTTATTCCAGATTAATAATGAGTATCATCAGACAAAAAAAAAATGCAGTTACAAAATCAATAAGTTTGATATTGGCTATGAACTGATTACTTTCAAATTTACACTATGCCCTTTTCAAGCGCTTTTCCTATCGCAAGATCTATAAACATTTGAACATGAATAGCATATTTCAACAAAAAAGTGTTGAATTTATTGCTATTCCTGTACTTAACAAAGCACGGTTTGGCATTTATAGTCATAAATGTGCAAATCTGAATATCTGTCGCGAACTTAAAACAATAAACTGACAAAAAGAAAATATCTTGATATGCGTGTAATGTCCGGCTATGATATTTTGTTGAATAAATAAAGAGAGCAGGTAAGACGGTCTGAATCAATTAGTTGTTGATCTGTTTGTTTGTTTGGTGTTCTTTTGTGTTTTTAGGATTATCGTTTGGAAGGTGAGCTGCCGGCGTCAATTAAGATTGAGCTAGACGCTTGGCACAGCCGTTACATCAGTATTCAGCGACTTCAAGAGAACTTCACCACCATAGAAACGAGGAATATTCTTCTTCGGAAAGAGGTTAGTAGCCACAGAGAGAGAGAGAGAGAGAGAGAGAGAGGGGGGGAGGAGTGCTGAGGCGGGGGGGGGGGGGGGCGTGTCCCCCTTCCACACACACACACACAAAGTCTCGCCGACCAGTCCTCCTTGTTATGGGAAAATAAGCATATTATAGGTGTTCTGTGGAAGAGAAAATGGAATATACACATATTATATTCCATATGATATACTTATCGTATACGTGTGCATATCTTTATTCATAAATCATATGACATGATAGTATTCGTAACGGTGGTATTTCGACCAATTTGGTATACTCGCTTTATGAACTGCACCCAATAATACTTGACTGGGTCTGCCAATTATTGTCACCTTTCTTTCACTTTCTCTTTCTTCCTACATCCCCCCCCCCATTCTCTCTCTCTCTTTCTCTCTCTGTCTCTAAATAGCTAAATAGTATAAGTTGTTGGGGTATTGACAGTATATAGCTTTGAGATAATTATATGCCTGTATTTTTTAATTAGCCTGTTAATCCATAACAAGGTAAATCCTGAACTTTTTCTCTTATTTTACCGAATCATGACTTACTGCTGGAACCATCAGCTAGTCAGATATACTTGTGTTTAAACCTGTACTAAAAGTAGTTTGCTTCGACGACTTTGTCTTCACATAAATCAATGCTTTCTTCTCTTTTCCCAGGTGGACCGACAAGCAGACAGAATTCGTGACTATGAGGCGGAAAATACAGCGTTGCAAACGAAAGTTTTGGATGTATGTAAACATCAACCTTTCAAAAGTTGTCTATTTCTGTGCGTGCGTGCGTGCGTGCTTGTGTGGTGTTTTATTGTTGATTTGTGTGTTTTGGTGGTGTGTTATAACTGTATTAGTTTTTGTAATCAGACAACCAAACCTGAAATATATTGTTGTGAAGACGTATCATGCGATTGAATAGTACCAAAGGAAAGAATGATTAATTCCACTAACTATTAATAGTAAATATGAATATCAAGACAACGATGATGATGACGATGAAGATGATGATGATGATGATGATGATGACGACGACGACGACGACAAGGAGGAGAGGAGGAGGAGGAGGAGGAGAGGAGGATTATGATGGTGATGACGATTCATAATGATTACGATAAGGGGGCGGCCCGGGAAAGAGAGAGGGGAACGTGCATACAGTGGTTTGCCGAACAGAGCAAACATCAGCCGGAGCTAAGACCAGAAAATGTCCCACTATTTTTTTTTCATATGATAATCTTAAAAATACTTGACACAGAGCTAAAGATACGCCCTTTATCAATCACCAATGTATTTCCACTGTAACCCTTGGTTTTAGCCCCCATATGTGGACAATTAATGTAGAAAAGAAATAGTAGATGATGATAGGCAATTTTACTTTAGTTTCATTATCGTCTGCATCCTTTTTGAAACAGAAAGCTCTAATTAGGCCAAGCTGAAATGTGAATGTCTATCTACATCTCGAATTTCAATGCATCCTCCAGTATGATGGAAAAAGATAAATTCTCCGTCACTTTGGCAGGGTTCGTAACAGCTGCTTCTTGGTCAAGAAGCTATGGTGGTCAAGAAGTTAGTCAAACTAATCCAATGCGTTAGAAATCTTTAGCAACTGTAATGACTGGAATGTCATGCTTAGTTTACTTAATGCTCTCGGATGATGTTGTTGTATAGATGCTCTGACCCCTGATATTATGTCCCCCTTTTTTTTTTTTCTTTCTTTCTTTTTTTGTTCAGGTCGTCGGGAAATCAGAGGAGTACAGGGAAAGGGTCAATGAACTTCAAGACACCATCGAAAAGTTGACGGTTAGTTCAGTGAAGCTTAACAAAACACATTGCAGCAGAAATCATAGAGTTTGTGGTCAGACTTCATCGACTTATCATTGAACTTCTCATAGTTTGGGACATTCACCCATTTCTAGAAACTTTTTTTTTCTTCACCAGTATGAAAAAAAAAAATTGATTTTGCTCCAGCACATTTTTGTGCTTAGATCTTTTTGCTCTCTTCTGTTAGTTTGTGTGAAAGACATGCTTTTCGAAGCCATTCGACTGCTAGAAATCGGCCAGGATAAGCCTTGAAAGTTCAATATTTTCATATTCCCCCTGACCTCTTAATTTCATTTGCTCTGTACGCAGACACACGCAGTTCCACTTGATGTATATTTCCCCCGTCTCCACTTGAATATGTCTCCTGTTTAAACCTCAAATCCCATCTTTCAGAGAGAGTACACGAAGAAGACTGGTCAACATGCGGAGAAGCAACTGCAGAATTTCGACAATCTCATGAAACCACTGGAGCCCGAGCAGGAAGGGGACGAGTTGACGGTGGTGGTAGAGCCGCAAAAGATAGGGGAGCGCAAACTGGAGAGGAAGACGTCAGTGCTAAGAGATAAGAAGAAAGAAAGTGAGTTTTCCTGTCTCTATTTCCACTGCATGATGAAAGACGGGTTTGTAAGCGTATAACGGGATGAGAGCAAATTCAAACAAGATCTAACTTACTCATTGCGTAGTCCTTTCCTTGTAAATGTAGTTGATTTTGAATCTTGTCTTGTGATTTTGACTCTGTGTATCATACGACAACCCTGAAAGCATCGTCAAAAATAAACCTTCCATTCCAGCTGTACATGCAATGAATAATGGCAAGTTATAACTTTTATGGTAAACAAGACAATTTTGTCTCTTTCAGTCCTCATGAAGCGTAGTTTCTGGTTATTCAGTACAGTGTGTAATATCACATAAGTCGGGGTAGAGATTTGGTGACGATATGGAATAACGTCCACCACTGAGGGCATAAGGCCCTTTACGTTTAACAATAAGAACTGAACGGGTTCGACAACCTTGAATGAATGCAAGGTGATGTTGAAGACAAACAACATGATTGGCCAACTTATTTAGTAGCATTCACATGAATGATTTTGCTTCATCATTTTTATTTAAACTTTTACTCTTCTTCTTCTTCTTCTTTCTTCGTTTTTGCACTAACTTCTCCTTTTTTTCTCTTCTTGTTATCTTGTTTTCTCTTCCTTCCCCTCCTCCTCCTCCTCCTCTTCTTCTTCTTATCGTTCTCCTCGTATTAAATAGTTGTTATTTCCAAGCCCAAGCAGCCAGTGACCCCGTCGCCACCCACGCCTCCTCCGGCTCCCGTCACCACCCCGGGCGTGCCTCTCCCTCCACCGTTCCTCGGGACGAGTAAGAATTCTTACACAAGGCTCATAAATATTTACAAGGCTTTAGATTTCCCTTCAAAAGTCAGAGAGCTTTAGACCTTGTTGCCAAAATGATAGTATTGATGATACTTCCAATATCTTTTAATCTCCGGAGAAAATATCACTAATATTTTGCTATCCATAATGGAAGAATTAATAGCAAATCCTTGTATGAATAAATTGGGCCATGTATTGCATAAACCTTCTGGTTAGTGTAAGAAAGTTATATCGGTCTTATATTCACGGTTAACTATGAGTGGAATAAACTTGAATTGTATATAGCTTTTAAGAAAGAGGAAAATCCATAAGATTTGTTTTTTCTGTGACTCTTTTTAATCATATTCATTCGTCATTGTATCTGGCTATTTGCAGACACAATCAAGCAGTAACACATTTTTTTAAAAGCACTCTAAATGTAATGACATTTATATTTTGTAAATTTCAAGATTATATTTTTGACATTAGAACACAGGTATCTTGTAATACGCGGTGGTGATATCTTTAATCGATTTTAGCTCAAGGTCAAAACTGTCCGTAGATTACAATACAAGTTTGATCCATATGTGCTTTTGATGGCCGATTAAACTTGGAGCAAATAATTTTACAGCCTTCTTGTGTCTTTTAGACACTCTGTAAGCTGTAAACGTTTGAAACATGTAATATTATGCCCTTCTCTCTCTCTCCTCTCTCTCTCTTCTCTCCCTCTCTCCCTCGCCCCATCCTCTCTCTATCATTCTGTATCTTTCTCTCTTTCGAACTAAATATGTATCTTTTTATTTATCTCCCTTTGTTTCTATCGCTATATATCTGTCTATCTCGTGTTATCTATCTTTCTACGATCTCGTCAAACCGTTTATCTACGTTTCTTTCTGTCCGTCTATCCGACTGTCTGTCCTTACGACCTATCTTCTCAATTTCTATCTATCTTTTGGCCTGTGTGTGTGTGTCTGTCTGTCTGTCTGTCTGTCTGTCTACCCACCTCCTAACTATTGATAACAGATAAGAAAAAGACCAATCGCTTGCAGCCGAAACATGCCTTGCCACTATTGAACTGGAACACCATCAACAATCCTGGCAACACGGTCTTTAAGGTGAGTTTGCTCAATATTGTTACTAGCAGTGCCACACACTACCCCAGAATCATCATCATCGATCGTGATCATCATCATCATCAACAACAACAACAACAACAACATCATCATCATCGTCGTCGTCATTATCATCATCGCCATCATCATTATCATCACCCGGTGGAGATATTTTTAGACGATTTTAGCTCACTGAAGTCCAAATCATCATCATCCTCATTATCATCACCGCCATCATCATCATCACTATCATAATTGCCATCATCATCATTATCACCATGGTCATAATTATCATCATTATTATCATCATCATCATCATTATCATCATCATCACCATGATAGCCTTCATTGTGATCATCATCATCAGCATCATCTCCCTCACCATCACAATTCATCATCACTATCATCAGTCACGCGATCAGTGATAATTGCCGTCGTCATCATCGTCATCGTTATCAATGATGTTATTATGAATGATTATGAAATACTGTAAGATGAAATATCTGATTATTCGGAAAGAATACAGACTCTATTGGACACCGTATGTTGTTAGTATTTCAGACCTGAAGCGAGTGGATATCTGCGTTTTATCCATACATAATGTACAGATGTAGGTTGGAATTGCAACCTGTCACTCACAAACAATGGAAACTTGCCTTATGAAAATAATACATCATGCAACAATATATAAGGCAGCTCAAGATTATACCATACAAGTCAGCTATGGGATTTACCATACTACATCTCACTATTGTGTATAGGCCCTACTATCATAAGCATAATTGTATGCTATAATGCACCATGATTATGACAGGCACAATGACAATGATGTAATTTTTTCCCTCTGAATATATTGAATAAACTGGCTTTGCGTTTCGGGGGCAGATTCTCGACGACGAAACCGTGTACGACGAGATGGACTTCACCGACTTCGAGGAGAATTTCAAGCTGAAAGAATCTGCCGGCACCACGGCGACTATCGAGAAACTCAAACGCATCCAAGAGATGCACGCTAAGAAGGTTCGCGTGGTGAACGCAACGAGGGCCAGGAATCTGAGTAAGGAGTATTCACACTTTTCTCTTCTTTTTTTTTCTCCCTATTTTTGTAATAAATCAGGATCGTTGTGACATGTCATTCCAAGTCAGTATTTTTTCAATATAAGCACACACTGAGTAGTTGATCGGAAACTCTCGACGCAAGGGAGAATCAAAATCCGAAATCTGTGACGAAACTGAGAGACACCTGTGTGTAGTCCCCGTGGCATGGTCACGATGGTATCAATATCGATTTCCAAGATTCCTGTAATACGAACTTTTTATCTATATTAATTTTGTGTGTCTATTTCCCCTATCTATAATGTATATATATATATATATATATATATATATATATATATATATGTATATTTATATATTATTATGTACATCTATCTCTCCGTCAGTTTCCACAACTAATCCCACTCTTTCTCTCTCTCTCTCTTTCTCTCTCTCTTTCAAACATATTTATACGTAAATGTACATACACTCTCTAGATTCCTTGTACATGTATCGGAAAATCAGTCCATAAATTTGTCGTGAGGGACCAATCTAAAATAAGATTTAGAAAGATTGACTTCTAAATCTATTAGATTTAGATTTCCAATCTAATTTTGGATTGGTACCTAATCTCAATCTAAAGAATTTACGTGCACCGTGACATCTACTATAAACGTCGAGTCACTTCTAACATAATATATGAAATATCCTCTTCCTCCAGTCATCACTCAGAGGAAGATAAATCTCCCACCAAAAGATATCCGGAAATACGTGGACAAATGCGATACTAGTGGCGTGGCCGGGGAGTATGCCGAACTTCTACTCAACTTCTTGCCCACAAAGGAAGAGGTATATGGTGATGGGGGTGGTGATGCACACAGTTTATACCACTCATAGCATGACCTGCCATATAAGCGCTTTACTTTTTCTCACTCCCCTTCCATTCACTCCCAAGTCCTCTCCCTCCCCTATTTCTCTTTATGTTTATATTATACACTTGAACTATATTTCGATATCAGAAAGGTAGAAGGAAAGTGAGAAAATGGTGGAAACTAATGTGCAGTTCAAGCTGAAGAGGAATCCAAGTAAAAACACACACTTACCTCTCCTTCACTGCATTATTTTATCGTTCTTTCAAAGTCACAGCCTGCCAACGGTACACTATGTGACACCGCTTCCGAATCGCCCAATTCCCAACCTTGTCATTACTTAACTCTACAACATAACAGTTTACGTTTCTGTTTTAGTTTTTTTTTTTTTGTGTGTGTGTGTGTGTAGCCTGTATTACAAAAGCCCTATTGATTGACATCCCATGGTGAACAATTCAGACCAGTGGAATCATACATTCTGTATGTCTGTCTTCTTTTCCTATAGTTTAAAGATTGAAGATTCATGTAGACATAACTTCATTATGGTAAGTCCTAATCACTATAATTTGAAGACGTAACGGCCAAAATAAATCATCTGACGGAGCAGATTAATGATATCAGTGGTATAATGTATAGCTGCTCCTTCAACATTTTACAATATTGTCAATATCTTTTATGTCTGTATTTCTTTTTAACTGCTACAGCTGAAATCTCTCTCTGAGAAATCTGATCTGTACGAGAACATGGGCGAGGCAGAACAATTCATGTTCCAGGTGATAATATACTCTTTCTGTAACATCTATATCCTCAACTTGTTTCCATTCGAAGACCAAGATGCTAATTGAAAATTTCGTTCATCCGATTTTGATTTTGATTTGTCCCACAATGTCATGTATACACATGGATAATAATTATTATACTCCCTTTATGGGAGTCTTGATGACTGCATGAGACAGGTTGGGGTTATTTTCATCTCGATTCATTTTTTAAGCGCAGCATTCGCTTTCTAAGACAGGTGTTCCTTTGCAAATTCAAGAACTTGTTTAATAAAACATTGTGTAAATTAAAACAATTTGATAAAAACTGCAATGTAATCTATTTACAAAAGCATAGTAACCACGCGAATTATGATTGTGATACACAGTCAATCCTTGAAAGAAAAAGAAAACCTAATAATTCGCAAGTCGCGAGAACATGTGACTTTGTTAAATTGCAGATTTAAATGTCTAGATGAATAACATGTATTTCAAATGCACGAGATGGCTAACATGTATTTTAAATGTACAAATGACACAAACAAGTATTTTAAACAATGTGCCATGCACAACAGTCCATGCATGAAGTAATTATAACTTTTGTCTATCTGTCCATTATTTTGGTACTCTCAGATGGCAAGGGTGGAGCGTTATGAGTCGAAGCTGAGGTTGATGACCTTTATGGGACTCTACGATGATTTGGTGGCAACGTTGAAACCGGTATAACTGCCTTTCCTTCCACTGAAATGTCCATAATATTTGCACTATATACTCCTCTCTTTTTTTTTTTCGTGTTGTTTTGTGTGTGTGTGGGGGGGGGGAATCAAAATTATATAGTATTAGTACAGTATATAAATTGGAGGCATTTTTAGCTGCATCAACATCCGTTAAAAAAGAAATACTTTCATACGGACTTCATTTGTGTTCATGCGCCTCTTCATTTTTCAAGCCCCAATATCATTGTCTCGTTTTGCACTGTGTCAAATCGATTAGATGTCATAGCAGTTTATACTATCAAAATCTTGTGTCATGAAGACTTCCTTTTGTGACACAAAATAGTGCTATAAAACCGAATATATGAATATGATTATAAGTATGAATATGCATGTTTTCAAACCTTCTTCTGCCATATTGTCATCGAGACCTGCCAATGCGCATATCCCATATACATCACCAACAATTCACGTCACCAACAATTCACTAAAATTCAATATCTTTTTTTCTTTCTTTTTTTTTCTTCCTTTTTCCATGCCTGGTAAATTTTTCAGATAGGTTTGAAAAGTTTCATCTTCGATTAACATCAATGCGAAATGACAGTTCTAACGTCAAAAAAATGTGCCCTCTCTGCACAGGAAATCCAAACCATTGTGACAACATGTGACTCGATATCAACGAGTGGCAAACTCAAGAAACTCCTCGAGGTAAGTCCAGTGTGCGTTGCTACACTGAAGCGTTATACCTCATACAGAGTTGGTATTGATAGTCCGATTGTGATATACTAGTAGTTAAGTTCGTGTTCATCATTACCCACAATGCAGTGTACATATTGCAAATGACCATAATTAACTATTCATGATCTACGCGGATTGTGCCATATGTCAATGAGTACGGAGGAAAATGAGGTATACCTGAACCTAGTATGCATTTTCTGACAGCACTTTTTGTCTACAAATGCAACTAATTGTTGTTTAAAAGTTCTCATCATTGTGTTGATTGATGATACTTATCGAATCTCCCAAATCTACTAAATGTTAACAGAAAAAAAATCGTGTGGATAGATGCATCATAGTACATTATTTTAGATGATGTGGCATTATAACTTTGTGATACCATTCTTGCGCTGAATAATTCTTGTACCATATTTTTTCATGGATAGGTGAGAAAAAGTGATGCTCTTCTTGTGCAATTTAAATTTGAGTCCAAATTTTACGATATACACGTGTCTCAGCCAGATAGCATCACCTTAATCAATATCATTGTGTATATTCTTTCCGCAGATCATCCTTGCATTCGGGAACTTCATGAACAGCTCAAAGCGAACCCCCGCCATCGGCTTCAAGCTGGAATCCCTTCAGAGGGTAAGAAACCATCTTGTTTGGGCATAAAAACAGCAATAATGCCTTAGATACAGACTTATTGTATAGGCCTAGAAGTTATTGATAATATCCTCATAATATTGCTACTGATAGATCTGTACCAAAGTGATTAAATGTTATTAAACCGCATGCTGTGTGATATCACAGTGGTTAATATGAAACGAACAACCATGTAGCTTCGCTGTTGATGTTGCTGTTGTTTATTTCGCATTTGGTTTGGGCTTCTTTTGTGTATAGATGTGGAGGTGCTCTTGATATGGTTGGTTTTGTGTACTACAGGTTAACGATTGTATAGTAAAGATATACACACGTGGTTCTGTACACAAACACAGAGAAACAAGGCCAGTTTCCTCAAATCATGTCAAATTGTCTCATTTTTTATCACTTGATAGCTGACCTTCGTGAAGTCGACTGACCGGAGTCATAACTTCCTCCATTACCTGGTCGAGGCGGTCAACCGATGCTACCCTGAGATCAAGGACTGGCACCAAGATCTTGTCTTTAACGACCTTAAGACAGGTGACAAACAAACAAACGAACAAATAAACAAGCAAACAAACAAACGATCGAACAGGCAATTTATTGACACAATAAAGAATATCAAGAAATGGACTAAGTGCATATGGAACAGGCCGGATGGTTTGATCATCGCTTGTAAAACCAGCCAGTTATACTTCGCTTGCACTGAAACATAAAAGTGTATCACACCTTTTCTTTTACCCTCTTCAATATTGTTTGTTTGCTTGGATTTTTTTTTTTTTTTTTGGGGGGGGGTTCATGTGAACTTACTTACTTGCAAATGAACAATCAAGACTTCGTGTGGAGCATGACGACCATTCTCTAAATTGTCCTTTGAGTTCGTTTATCTAATATTTTGTAATTCATCCAATGCAAATGTGGACAGAATAGTCAATTACTTCTTTTACGATTTCCCAGTGACGCTAAGTCCTCAGTGAGAATAGGCAACAGATTTGCCCTTATTAGTGTGAGCCTTGTTCTATTCACAGCAAAAGCCGTAATAATGTTCTTATTCTTGATATTCAAGCATGTGTAATGTGGTAAATCATATCGGTATCAATCGCAATTTCAAGCAGTGACTTATTTATCAATAAACACCTTTATCACTTTCATCAGTGTTTCAGTCCCCATACGTTCAATTTACTTTCTACTATTGTGAGAACTTACTTGTATAATCCATCATATTTCAGCTTTTGACGTATATTTTACACTGACAACACAGCATGTATAGCTGTTATGATCATTTGTTGCTTAATTTTCAATGGTTCATTTCTTAAAAACCATAGATTATATACATTTGTGCATTCTTCCTTGGCTTCATGCACTGTGTAATCTTCTTGAAGATGAAAAGGATTTTTTTTTTCTTTTCATTTCTGCAACGGCAACAACAGCATCTCTGGAATCTCTGACCATGGACATCCAGGGACTTCGCAAGGGTCTCGAGCTCGCCAAGTTTGAGCGGGAAAGGCAGATGGACAACCCGATTATCGGAATATCCTTTAATAGACAAAATATTGATTTTTAAATCATTGACAAATTTTAGAGGGATCAAAAAAGCACAAGTATAAGCCATTGTACAGAAATATTTAAGATAAAGAAATCTATAATGGTAATGACAGCTTGATACCAAGTGTTGAGAAGAGGCTTTCGTCAGGTACTCAAGATGCCACTGCGAAGGTCTAATGAATAAGCTTCTTTATATTGCAATTGATTCATATGCTTTGTTATCATTTATAACTTTATTTATCAATGACTCACAACAACCGCACAGAGCCCAAGCTTGATCGTGTCATTCAACCATGTCAGCAGCGAATTATAGCTTCGAAGTAAAATGTGTGTATGTATAATGTGTGTATCATAAATAAATGAATAAATAAACTCACACACACACACACACACACACACACATATATATATATATATATATATATATATATATATATATATATAATTATACATAAATATATACAGAAATCATACATACAGAAATAACACGTAGCCATGTGTGTGTGTGTGTGTGCGCGCGCGCGCGCGTGTGTTACTTTCTTATCAAACTGCTATCCAAGAGACGGTTCTAAACATTCGAAAAATGAAATGGTTAACTCGACTTCGACCCTTTAGTGATTGTGACATTAACATTCAAAATGTTAGATTTACTCAATTTGATTTTTAGCTGAAATCAGTTAAATGGTAAATCCAACATTGTAGTTGGTGTGATAAATTTGACATTTTCAAAAGGTTGGAGGAGTGCCAATAACGTATGCAATGTCGATTTTCCATTCCACAGTTTATAGTGTAGGATTTTTTAAAAATCAATTATGACTGTAAGGAGTGCAGACGATAGTGCACTGTCTTGCAGGAATATGATATGACACTTGCGTGTATGAATCTTTGTCGTGATCTCACATTCCTTGACCGCCATGTCCACCAGTTCTACCTACGCGCATCGGATACCATCCACGCCCTCTCGGAGGGCTTCAAGAAGATGGAAGAAATCTACCAGTACACCTGCGCCATGTTTGGGGAAAGCGCCAAGCAGATAGAGCCAGGAAACTTCTTCAAACTCTTCAAGAGCTTCAGGGACCAGTATCTGGTGAGTGATGGAGCGCAATATATTGGTTTTCTAAGTCAGAATGAAACATTTGTTTATTGTGTTTGTGAAAAGAAGATGCACAGGAGGGAGTCATGGGGAAAAAAATGCAGATGTGATAGAAGTCTCTTTTCCCAGACATTTTATTGTTGTAAGAGTATGATGACTGTTAAATCAAAATAATTTCTGATTTGCTGGCCACTGAAAACGTTCTTAAAGCCTACTGATTTTAGATCCCCTATGTAAACGTATCTGTGAAGTTTGATGTAGCCTAGTACTTAATTACTGAAGCAAGGTGTCGATCAGCCACTTAGTCCTTTATCACTCAATCTTGTGATCTGATGCAGGCGGCGGAGCGAGACAACAAGGCGCATCCCCTCGAGGTGAAACCTATGAGAAAATCTATCTCCAAAAGTGGTTCCTTCCAAGAGAGGAACTGGCATTTCGGCCTCCCAAGTGGAGAGCTCCCGGCTACCGGCATCTCCGGCCGTCTCGGTTTGACCCGACGGTCCACTCGAGATTCTTTCTCCCCGTCATCTGCCGGGTCCGCATCGCGCAATGAATCCGCCGCGAGCTCGAGGCGAGACTCACCGACGTCGTCCGACTCCGGCATCACATCAATGGCGTCATCGGCCGACAACGAGTCCGAACGGAGCCTGCCCTACGTCGCCACGGACGAAGAGTCGGTCGGCGATATCGAGAAGTCGGGTGGAGTTGTTATGCGGGCGAGGAAAAACGAGCCCAACGCTTCGAACAGCGCCCAACCAACGGCGGACGGTAATTCCAGATTCTGGGGACTGTATGATGGGCTGAAGTGAGCCAAATACCGAGCATAAACTATCAACAAGCACATTCCTATGAAGGGAACGTGTGTTTCTTCCACCATGCAACTTAATGTTAACGTTTACTTCTCATATATCGACGGGACAAAGATTAAAATTTAAAGACACCGTGTGGACTCTACCGATCGAAACACACTGAAATACTACTGATGGATATCACTGCAATCTATGAAATTGCCACATGACAAGAATTGTCACCTGAAATGCGGTATGTATAACGAGGATGCGTATCCATAGGCTAATTGAAAGCTTAACATTTCAAATTTTGTGTGCACTGAAGTACAAAACCTGCAACGACAGTAGGCGTCGTGATATTAGAATGACCGTGATGAGTTCAGTGCACATAATATTTTTTCGTGTTATATCCTTTAAATACATGATATCCTGCATAATTCCTTGAAACAGAAGTCATTCAATAAAGCATTATACGTAGTATAAAACGGGCCAAGGTTTATCATTATCATTATTGTAAATCGAACAAGCTGTATATAATCAGATAAATGCTATCAAAACGTGTTAAGTTGTGTCAGAATCATGTTACGAATGTCATAAAATTATTATGATGTATTAAGTGTCTCGGAGAGACACAGGTTTTAAAGAGCTGTATAGATTATACAAGCATTTCCTTGTCTAATTTGCGAATTTACACATTGCAGGCCAATGGTTACAAAGAGTTGTAAAGAGTAATAAAGGTTGAAGTACTGTATAAAACTTTTTAGACAATGTGGATGATGAAAAAAGGCATGACGCTCATATCGAGGATACAAAGGATTCGTCTTATGAGATTCAAAGTGATGCATGTTTGTAAATGTTATATCGTATACATTTTCATGTCCTATCCGTATATAGATTTATTGAAACATCGTTAACGTATGTTGAAAAAGCTCTTACATCATATCATGAAGTTATTGTTCATAGAGGAAATACAAATCAGAGATATATCGCAAATTGTCTTCCGCTAACGCAAAAGTAATCGGATAGCACATCTATAGGCGTTGAGCATGCAATATAAGGCAAAAATTACATTTTCCATGAAAAACAGACATTAGTTTGTTCATTTTTTTTTTCTTTATGTCACTGGGATAAGATTGCGTTTTTGTAATCAGCAACACTTTACTGATGCAACTGAGTATTTTGCATAACGTATATATCATTCAAATATCACTTGAGTAAGCGTACGTATCTAAAGGTAAACCTCGATACTGAGAGGTTGCACATACGATAATCAGGCCGTGTTCTTGAATGTTTTAATAATAGAAACAATTAATATTCAAATGTTTTTGTTTTTTAGTGGGCGGTAATTTATCCGTATTCTAGAAGGTGAAGAATCTGATACTGAATCCTCTTTACAAATTCAAACGTTAATCAATGGAAAGATGTAATTTAATTTGTGGTGTATATTTCGTTGTTGCCGTACAATGTCTTAGAAGGGTCAATAGTGATACTGTAAACGTCTTGACGTACATCGTTTTATAATAAGTGCTTCTTGTTTCTCATCTCCATGTGCATTGTAGTAAGCTGAAGCATATTGATATCCTCGCAAATGTTCTTATGATATCGTGGATATAATCTTTGGCCCATCATATTACATTATTCTAAAAACAAATACAAACACTCAAAATACAGACGTTTGAGCCGAGATAGGCTGGAATCTGGGAACACTGACTACAGCAAAGAGGTTTTTAAGTCAAGTTCATGTCACACCATTATCACCCAGTATTTTCCTGTTATAATAGTCTAATTTCTTATGAGAGGGGTATATACGTGGATGAAACGCAGAATTTATGATCGGTCTGGGGAGGGGGTAGCCCGGTCAGTGCTCGCCAATCGATTCAAGACCTGTTTGTTGTTCACCGGCCACGGCTAGCACTTATATTTGTTTATTTCTAAGTTTGTTGGAGGGAAAGGTATTCATCAATATGCCCCTTTATACCTTTGTGTTCGGGCGAGAAGGTAATGAAGTCTACCTGAAGGAAAGACATTCTAAATAGCAACAAATAAGAGATTAGTGGAAATCGAGAAAAATAAGACATTAACAGAATCTAGGAGCCGCATGCAATATTATATGACACAAATTTGATATACAGTGCGTGTGCATGAACCGGCAGCATTAAAATGACACGATGTCGAAAACTGACCAGAATTTTGATTCGGTCTCTCGATGCAGGAAATAAGTATGGTTGTTTGTTTTGAAGCAAATATCGATGATGTTGACATATCAGCTGAATAAAGTGATGTCGATACAATATGTTGCAATCTCAGAATTGTGAAATTACTAAATTTTCAGGACCACGCATATGCATCATGTCGAGATATTTTGACACGATTTGGGAATTGGCGTTTATCAAAATAACTTGACTGTTGCTTGTATGTGTGTGTCCGCCCAAGTGTGATTGGTGGTTTTCTATGTGTTTTTTGGTGTAGATTTTGTTTGGACACAAATTGAATAAGACAGTTTTGGCCTTTACGATTATTCTGGTGGTGTTCAGGTTATTCCGATGCAGATTACCGAGTAGTCGCAGCAAGGAAGTATCACAAGTCTCTTGGCATATATGCAAATCTACTTCACTGATCATCTATAATATACCATCCCATCCCCCCCCCCACCTCTCTCTCTCTCTCTCTTTCTCTTTCTCGGAAAAAGCATGCACAATTTGGGTGACAATTACCTGATTGGCATTCCTACCTAAGCCTTTTGAGAGGTTATAACCAAAAATCAAGCTGTATTAGAATCATTAATGTACACTTTTTAATGGAAAATAGATCGAGTATTTCACAGATCAGGATTATATTACATCATATAGATCATGTATGTGTACATACTATGATATTTAGATGTATCTTTTTCTCTATATCTATGTATCTCTCTCTTTTTGTTATATAAAGAGAGAGAGATACATAGATAATAACTTATGGAGAAAAAGATATGAATTGATAGGTACGGTTATAGGTAGGCTCTAGAGGGAGGTATTTTTAACATTAGTAAACCGACACAAAGCCACCTTTTACTTGACAACCATGGCTATATTATGATGTTTGCACACTGGAATAGTTTGCTTTAAAATCAGACAATGATTACTGTGCTAATTCCATTGCAAACGTAGTTCAGATGAAATGAGTGCAACAGTGTTGACGTCCAAGGTACGCTCCCACCACCGCGGCCTGTCTTTTTCATCGTCAAATTAGCTTGCATATCATCTCCATCAGCTTAATGTGTTACTACTTTGTGACATTTCAAGTTCAGGATAAACTTTTATTGACCAAGTAAAATTTAAAAATAAAAATCAAACCTTAGAGCGAAGAGGTTTAATCAAATGAAACATAAAAGTAGAACGTCAGATTAGATTGGTAAGTTCCTATCCCAGTATATGCCATAATGTACAATGAATGGCACCATTGTCTTTTGACCCATTTTCTACGCCTCTTGGCACAGTGTGCACTGTAGTTTCAGCTTTGATGTACATGTGCACAGAATCACACACGCTTCATTAGGTGATACAGTGTACTTGCGAACAAAATTGAACTCTGAATAGCTTCCGATAGTTTGCAAACATTCGTTGCTGATGCATTCCATGCATCAGTCATTCTGGTAATTTGCTTGTATAAAAATATTCTAAACCCTCGATTGTTCTCATAATGTGTGAAGAAAAACGATAACCAAAAGATCTCATAATGAACTTTGATTCAAATAGTCACTGTACTCTGCCCACAAAGGTAAAGCACTTATTAAAAATGCATATATTGACATAACGGAGTACATCCTAAGATAAAACAACATTGAGCGGTTTGAGGGAGATTTAATAGATACATGTATGTAATATTCGTTCGCTGAGGAACTAGCTTACCTTTCAGAGCGAGATCCTTATTTGATTTCCTTACTGGGTAGACTATAGGTTCGTTCCAAGGGAGAACAAAATCAAATTGATATTCATTGTAAGAAATGGACAAACAAGTTTCAAAGTGATCGGGACTTGATAGGTCGAACTGTTAATTCTTCTATAACCATGGACTACAACTGTAGGTCCATGCTGTAAGTTATAGACAGGTGGTATGGGTGTGTGTGTGTGTGTTTGACAGGATTAAATACGTAGCAGAGGTATTAAGTCTACCTAATCAACATCAGCATTCCCTCCTCGTTCTAAAATCCACTCGATCTCAAGTTGACACACGTCAACACTCATTCATACCACCTTCTCTTGCATAATTACATGTGTAAGTTTGTTCCTTTTATTTTCAGAGACAAAAATAATGCAGGAACGATGCTACAGTCATATTGCATCATACTGTGACGACAGACAAAAATATAATCATGTTAAACCCCACGACAGAAAGTGATGTCATCTTGTTGCTAATCCATTTCAATTCAATTACGAGCCAGCTCTCTTAACAAGTACATTAGCTATTCCCATGGATGCTACTCGTGTTTCACACTCACAGTCAAGCTCAAAGGCCAGAGAGTCATGAACGGACACAAGAATACAACTGTCTACCACATAATAAACTTTTATTTGCTATATGTATCATAAAACATCTCACATAAAAGTTAAATCCACTCTGTTTCATGTATATAGCACTTGAATCTTTATATTTGAATATAGAATTGCACCCAAATATGGACAGTCAGATGGGTGTTCCATTAAGGCAGAGTCAGAGGTATGTACATGTACACATTTATACATTGTATGGACAAATCACTCTGCAAGATGTGCTAACACACTTCTTTAAAAATTCTTCAATCCTCACATATACAGACACACAAAAAGAATTGTCATTCATTCTACACACAACGATATTCACATTGATTTGTATAACATTTTCCGTGACTAACTATAAAACACACGTCCACACACTGTCAAGTGAGTTAAAAATCTAGCCATAGTCAGTGTACTGTCAAAGCACTATTAGAGTAGGTTACAGGAAACCTTATCAGAGGGAACCTGACAGGGTCAATGAATACATACATTCACCCCATCCTCTGCCACCCACAGTGACAAGGTCTGCAGTTTCAATTGTGCAACTCCAGTCATGTTGCTCTAAGCTTAAAATCATACTCTGAAAGGGAGACACAACCATTTCAGACCAAAATCAGCAGAAAAAAAAAATGAAAAAAGGAAGGGGGTATTTCCACGTTGAATATTTACAATGTGACTTTTGTCAATTCTTAAATGTCCTACTTTACAGCAGAAGGGCAATGGAAATAAAGTAGAATACAAGAGTAGACAATATGTATCTTTTACAATGCATACACAGGAACAAAGTGGACCAAAAGGAAACTACATGTACTAGATGGTGTCAACACCACCTGTACAATGTATTGGTTGTACCCTGCTACATACAATGGGTCCACATGGCAGTCAAGCTGAGTCCCACTGCCATCCATCATTTTTGTATTCAGAAGGACAAAGTATTTCTGAAAGTGTACTTCAAACAGTAATGCAATTATTGTGGCTTCATGTCAGAGCACAGGAATCCAGTGCCTACAGTAAACCAGATTAGTACAATTTGTGTATTGAAAGCACATACAGTATCATTATTATCAAAACATCAATGATACATGGTAAAGCAAAGATGAAGTGATTGTAGGCTAAAAAAAAAACAAAAAACAAAAGAAAACAGGCACTCAATCTTTCAAGTGACCATTCATTGTTCAAGTGACCTTTTTCTTGTGATGCATACTTTTAATCTATCACAACAAGCAGTTGGCACATTGAGGTAAGGTCAAAGTTCAAAAGAAATCATGTACTAACTATACACTGTTCCTAAAGAGGAAAGATCACAAACTCATTTCACCTGTTATGAAAGTCAGTAACTTTGATTAACCACTGTGCGTCTGAGTTTACTGCTTGGACAGCAAATAATGAACTTTACTATTATTTGACTGCTATGTTAGATGCCATGAAATTAGCATGAATGAACGAAAAAAAAAAATAAATTCACCTGTATATGGGTACAGGATTCACTGCAGTTCTTCAATAAGGTTTGTAGGGCCTCTTACAATCAATTAAACAAACACCAAAAACAAACAAGCAAACAAACAAACAATATTTGCCCAAAGTCATTTCAAAGGGTAATACACAAGCTTCAGTAAATTTACATACACAGGTTGGACAACATTTGTGCAGAAACATGGTACCCATGAAAATTTCTGTCCAACTCCTGAGTCATGCATCAATGAAGGCCTTGCATACTGAAATAAGAATATAGGGACATCAGTGACTACAGACTTCGGAACCACACTGAGAATGAGTACTGGGACTTCACATCATCAAGTCATGACTGAAGCAAACTTAAACAGTACCGAAACATGTAAGTACAGAACACATCAGAACAGCTGGTAAGTACTTTCAATACTGATACTGGAATTTCAATTGCATTGAATTGCAAGAATATTCTAAACAAGGTTCATTTGTTTTTCTTATTGCTTAAATGTAAATTTCCTTCTGTGTATGCATATTACAAATACCAGGTCTTGTATCATTCTACTCTTCAGATATTATCGCTACAGTCAAAACTTGCAAAGGATGGCCTTCTCTATAGTAAATTCACACAGACAAGTCTAGACCCAGAATGCTTTCACAAGCGTTATCCTGTAGGCCATCTGAGCTCCTACTCAGGTTACTCATGTACGATGCTTGACACGATAACTGGACTGGCAAAAGAAAAACAGACAGCTAAACATTCATGATGGTACAAATGGCTCCCACATGTTGGGCAAGTTTGCAACCATCAATCTATCAAGTAGTGATAGCACCAACAAGATCACACAGCAGAAAGGTTTGAAAGTGAAGGCTGGATGCAACACCATTACAGAGGAGGACTGGATACAGAAAATTTAACTTTGTCTGTCTGCATTGATACTCATACACTGTCCAACTTCTGTCTAAAAACAACCAACTACATCCCTTGGATTACTCGCCCATTTCAATTCCTTATCATAGGCAAAACTGGTAAAGAAGTGAAATGATTGTTCTTGTTTATTTATTTCTCTTTGTGTGGTCATTGCTTATCCTTCTTCAAATAACACTTTTTGGTTTTTTTTTCTCTCTCTTTTAAAAATTGTTCTGTTTTTTTTTTTCATGTAAGTTTTTATCTTGTATTTATCATTCTGTTTTAGTTAACGGTGCATAGTTTGTGACAATTCTTCAACATTCACTGTACTCCCGTTATAACAAAGTTTGGCGATTTTCTTTCTTTACAACGAAATTTCATAATAACCGAACACCATAGTATATAAAGATATATAGATGACAATTTTTATTTCATTGTAACGGGAAATTCTTTATAACCATGTTCGTTATAACGGGAGTGCACTGTATATGCTCACTGTAATACTAGTTAGAAGTACTCCAAATGCCCCACTATGCACTGCCAGACACTGGATTCCAATGCCAGCTCCCTCAAGGCTAGACCAAAGAAGGACAGCAGTATACATTACACATATTATGTCGAGTTATTTCATTTCTATGGCCCAGACGGAGTCAAGTCTCCAGATCTTTAGGACTGACAGCCTGGTAGTTCAATGGAGCATGGTGCACTCCCAGGACTGAGGTTACGTCTCTCTGTCGTTGATTGGCATCATGCGTGTTATGCACAGGCTGTCCCAGTCAAATGGCTTGAAATCTATGGATGTAGAAATAGAGTGAGACATAGAGAAAAACACACAGTTAAAATCATAAATGCACTCACTGCAATATACTGTATAATCAGCAAGACATTTATAATCAATCCTCACAAAACCTCAGCAATTATCAAATCTATTTGTCACTTAATATCTCCACTACTACTCTACAACATACATCTATAAAAGATTCCTTAAACGAATGAACAGCTGCCCCTTAAGGACATGTGTTCCCCTCTTGATAAAATGCAGTCATTTTCAGTACTTGTAGAGCTCATTCTCAGTTGGACTATGTGCTGCTTGCTCAATCATAGGTGCTACATGTATGTTGCTGTGACATTAAAAAGGAATTAAAACAATGATTTAGAAGCATAAATAAATAGAATAAGCCATTTCCCAATTCACTGTATTTTTCTCATTTGACATTACACTAAGGTCCCACTTGAAAATTCATCTTTTTTCTTGGCAACTAACAAAGTGGACAAGTGTAAAATTTGTATCAAGAAGAACTATTAAGGCCAGCAACTGGCTAATACATTGTTATTTCACATGCCACACAGTATTTGAATTCCGGTACTTTAGAATATGCCACACACCTCTCATCTTAATTTGCCCACAATGTAACCAATTCAAAACCTTGCTGTATTGTGTACACTGAGAGCCAATGCACAAAAACTTTGATGACATTAAACCCAACCTGTACTTTGGTGGCTCATTAGAAAACAGATGAGTTAAGCACAATTGCGGCTTGACCTTTAACCTCGAATTTTCACATGGTGTGTCCCAAATTCAATTCAAAAAAGTGGTTCTGTTGTAATACATCAGAGTGCACAGTATAGTAAATTAAGCCAAATAGTTCTTGCAGTTATGCATGCAACAGGGCTACAGTGAATGTTTCTGACAGTGACTGCTAACCTTTAGCATTCAAATAATGTACAGTACCGTATGTCTAAATCTAAGGGCTGGATTGCCATTTCAAACTGTGAACATGTACCATGTCTGATGAGATATCTACAGATCTATTTCATTAAAATGAATGAATCTGAATTTGACAACAGCTATGGTGTGTCTGCACAGTTGAGCTAAAAAGTACTCAATTCTGAACTTTCTCACTTTTCACCCTTGCACAGATTTTGATAAAAGCACAGTTCACTTCTCTTGATTGAAGGAAGTCTAGAAATGATAAAAGCACAGTTCACTTCTCTTGATTGAAGGAAGTCTAGAAATGATAAAAGCACAGTTCACTTCTCTTGATTGAAGGAAGTCTAGAAATGTACGTGGATGGATGGATGGGCGAATGGATGAATGGATAGACGGTTGAATGAAGAACCAAAGCAAAAGGAGCCCGAGAGAACTCCCTTCCTATTCAAAGCCAGTGCTATGAATGAAGTCAAAACCACTATAAGCTTTCAAACCACTTTCATTGTGGCAAGAAGAGCTTTCACAAGACACTACCTTTCATGACCACAGGTGGTCACGGGAGCTATACATTGTAATAGGACAGACAGCGTGGGAGAGCGGGTTTCAACAATAAAAGTGACTACAACAAAGTGCCAGAAATCACATGAATGACTGGTCTACACGGATGAAGGAGTATCAATACACATATTGTCCTTGTGACTAAAAAAAAAGGGGACAAATCTAAATTTGATCCAATTTGTGCTAAACTCACAGATACCATTACAGCAGAAAGCAAAGTCAACAGTTTGTGTTTAAAACATATACAGTGAAGCCCCGTTATAACGAGGTCCGTGGGACCGGCGATATTACCTCGTTATAACCGGTACCTCGTTATAACCATACGCATCAAAAACAAAGAAAAACATAAGCACGACGTCATACCCGTCAGTCAAACTTTTTAGGAACGTCCTTTGCGTTGTTATTACACAATTATGAATCGTTATTATTGAGACAATAAAGGGAAATTATTTGTGAATTGATACATAAAAAAGACGGGAAAAAGTAGGGGTTGAAATGCGTTAATTCTTTATTTTTCTTCCAAAAATCTCTTTGCATAATATAGTTGCACATTATGTTCTTGAGAAGTAGGCCTACTCGGCAGGATCATATTCGTGATTCTTTCTACACCTATCTCTTCCTCTTGCATCGAACCATTCTGAAAGATTTTTTTTTTTTTCGTTTGTGAAATACAGTGTACAGCGTAAAATGACAATGAACAGAATCAGATTGTATAAAATGCGTTCGTTAAGTTTTTCTAAACACCAGCGCAAATAGAGTAACATACATGCGTTGTTTATCGTAACTTGTGAGGTATGTTACGCTGTTTGTGCCCAGTGGGAATGCGATGATTTCATGAATTATTTCGGCTGTAATCCTATAAAATGTATGATCATTGCGCCCGAAGGGATTAAAAAATGTGTTCTTTATTTTCTCCCGAAAATCTCTTCGCGCTTTGTACACCCGTTCTTAAAGAATATGCGACAGTTTTGAATTTGGAAGGTTGTGATCCTTTTTACGCAAATCTTTACCTCAAAGACCATTCTGAAAGAAATAAAAATCTTCGTTGTGAAATGCAGTGTTAAATGATAATGAACATACCCAGATCTATTCAAACTGTTAAATCCGTTTGCTTCTTTTTCTGAACACCAACTCAATTAAGTAGATTAACATGCGCTATTCAACTATTTTTACGCTACTGTCACCCGGCGGGATCGCGATGATTTCACTTTATTTCGGCTTTAATCATACACACCCATATTATACTTATATTATCACTTGTTACATGATAATGAAGAATCCCAGATTTTATTATATTCAAACTGTTAAATGCGTTTGTTTCTTTTTCTAAACACCGACTCAAGTAAATTAACATGCGTTAGTACGCTACTGTCACCCGGCGGGATCGCTATGATTTCATTAATTATTTCGGATTTAATCATAAACACTCATAGTTACTAGCCAGCAAAACAACTAGAAGTCAGAACTAAAAATGGAAAGGATAAAAATGATGAATTGCACACGCATTCCAATATTATCGTCCATTTTGGGCACGAGTGTCGCTACATGAAAAGTTTTCGAATGCGTTATATTTTTTTCTCTCTCGTTGCGCTATTGTCTGACCTAATATAACGCACGTGTATCTCGCGAAAAACAAAATCGAATGATTTTATTCAATAACTTAGTAGCAACATCGGAAGGTATTTCTGTGTCTTATCGCGTGGTTTAGAAAAAAACATGAACCACTCTGCAAAACGGGAGAGAGACATGGATAGCGTGAATTTGGTTTTCAATGTTCCGTTTGTCGCGTGTTTGAAAGCGGCAAGTCAAGAAATGGAACCTCGCGAAAAAGTACAAGGAAAAGTAGAAATTACGCGGTGCGTAAAACATGTCCCCGCCGGAAGTAGCATTTAGTAGCAAAATGTACAATATAGGTAAAAAGATCAAGGTCAAAGGTGAAAGAAGTCAAGGGTCAAAATTCTGTGTAGAAGTTTTGAAGCCCTCACCTAGTGCCATCACATAAAGCAAACGGAATCGAAATCAGGTTAGAAATGGCGAAGGAGTAGCATTTGGTAGCAAAATGTACAATACAGGTAAAAAATCAAGGTCAAAGGTCAAAGAGGTTCAAAGGTCAAAATTCTGTGTAGAAGTTTTGAAGCCCTCACCTAGTGCCATCACTTAAAGCAAACGGAATCAAAATCGGGTTACAAATGGCGAAGGAGTAGCATTTTGTAGCAAAATGTACAATATAGGTCAAAAATCAAGGTCAAAGGTCAAAGAAGTCAAAGGTCAAAATTCTGTGTAGAAGTTTTGAAGCCCTCACCTAGTGCCATCACATAAAGCAAACGGAATCAAAATCGGGTTAGAAATGGCGAAGAAGTAGCATTTTGTAGGCAATGTACAATATAGGTCAAAAATCAAGGTCAAAGGTCAAAGAAGTCAAAGGTCAAAATTCTGTGTAGAAGTTTTGAAGCCCTCACCTAGTGCCATCATATAAAGCAAACGGAATCAAAATCGGGTAAGAAATGGCGAAGGAGTAGCATTTTGAAGCAAAATGTACAATATAGGTCAAAGGTCAAGGTCAAAGGTCACAACTGAAATTCTGTATAGAAGTTTCAAAGCTCCCATGTAGTGCTATCATATAAAGCAAACAGAATCAAAATCGGGTTAGAAATGGCGAAGGAGTAGCATTTTGAACATTTTGATCACACACGGACGCACGGACGGACACACGGACACACAGACACACACACGTATGGAGCCGGTTTCATAGTCCCCTGCTCGAACTCGTTCGGCGGGGACAAAAATGGAATGATTATGATTATGTTATGTGGTTTAGAAGAAAGTAACATGGAAGGAACGATGCTCGGCTATTCGTCACTGATAATGGGCAGTAAAGAAGGATAACGGCGGGACTGAAACATGTTTGTTTCCGAGTCTTCCCGCTTCTATTTGCAGAGATCGAGACGGGACAAGCACTTGTGCAGTGTGTTTACTGCGTGAATTCGCTTTTCAATGTTTCGTTCGTCGCGTGTTTGAAAGCGGCAGGTCAGGAAATGGAACCTTGTTGTATCCGATCAAATTGCTTATGTTTTTCTTTATCATGATGCACCAAAATGTCCTCGTTATAACCGGAATCTCGTTATAACCGAACTCGTTATAACCGATTCGTTCTGCCATAGGTTTACACGCAAAGGAAAACGGGACCGACGCGATCACCTCGTTATAAGCGGTTCCTCATTATAACCGAACTCGTTATAACGGGGTTTCACTGTAAAGTGCATTTTACCTACCTGCTTTACCAGAATTACACTTTACACAAACTGAAATAGCTGCTTTTATGTTGTGTTTATCTGTTGTAAAATCCTTGTAAGTTGGACTTATTTTTCTTGTATTGTTGCAATGTCCTACTGTGTATGTATCGTTCCTGCATTTTGTAAATGCTTTTTATCAGGATGTGGAAAATAAATGAAATGACAAAAATGAATGAAAACTAGAAATGTCGCTATGGCGACTGATGCCTCCGCCATAATGCATGATTCTCCCAATAGGCGTATATAGTACAATGTCTTCACAATGTGTGATCCATGACATTTTCACATAACTGGCAAAATATTAAAATGACAGGTTTGTCAGAAATGTCTTGAACTGGGTTTGCCATAATTTTCTAAGAGTGCAGGTATTAATATTTGGGGAATTTTGGGGAAGTTTATGCATTGAGTAATTTCAAAGGTATGAAGAAAGAGTGTGATAACGGTACAAAATAATCTTTTTTTGGGGGGGCATTGAAACCTGGCCTTTGACCCTTAACCTTTGACCTTTGACCTTCAGGCTGGAAATTTCCTGGAGAATCTCCATTAGGTAATGCATGTACTAAGTTTTGAAACTAATAATGCAAGCATTGCATATACTAGTATATGAGGGAAAGAGTAAATTTTGAGGAGTTGACCTTGACCTTTGACCCCTGACTATTGACCCATGACCCCTAAATTCCCTAGAGAATCCCTGCCAGACAGTACATGCACATGTACCAAGTTCCGTGAAAATACATTGAACCATTCATGATAAAAGTGATAGTGCAACATTTTCACATGACCTTTGACCTTTTGACCTTTGACCTAATGACAGGAAACTCTCTCTGGAGAATCTTTATGCAGTAGTACATGTTCACATCAAGTTTCAAGAAAATACCTTCGGGCATTGCATAGATATGGGGGAAATTGCAACATTTGTAGAATTTGACCTTGACCTTTTGACCTTTGACCTCTTGCCAATGTCACTAAAATCTACACAACTAATTGCCCCATCATATATCATCCTTGGACCAAGTTTGGTGAAAGCTGCTTCATCCAGTTTTGGGTTATCACGTAAACAGATAAATTTTACGATTTGACCTTGATCTTTGACCTTTGACCTCTGTCTGATTTCACTGAAAAACTAATCAAGTAATTGTTCCATCATACATCATCCTCCAAGTAAGTTTGGTGAAATTTGCTCCATCCAGTCTTGAGTTACCGCGTGAACGGATACAATTTCATGATTTGACCTTGACCTTTGACCTTTGACCTTTAGCCGATTTCACCCAAAATCTAATCAACTAATTGCCCCATCATACTTCATACTTGGACCAAGTTTGGTAAAATTCCGGCAAACATTACTCAAGTTATCGCGTAAACGAAAGCGGACGGACGTACGGACGGACGTACGGACGTACGTACGGACGGACGGACAACCCGAAAACATAATGCCTCCGGCACCACTTCGTGGCGGGGGCATAAAAATCATGTTATATGCAACTTCAAGCTTTAAACTTAAACTTACGTCTGAGGGAGGGATTCTCTTCCTTATCAACGAATTCTTCAACACATATAGCCCCTGCATAAGTGAAAACAAACAGAAATGTGAGTGTATATATATATGACCATTAAAATTCTGCAAAGAAAAAAAAGGTCTAGCAAAACAAAAGCAAATTCTAACTCAGGTATACATGAGTATATATGCATAATTGCAATAGTGCAATAATATCAATGCAAGTTCATATTTTTATTAGTGTATTAATCATGTATACAAGAGGCCTGCAAATGTGAGCTCTGTTGTTGCATATAAATGGTGTAGATATCCCATGTCACCTATACACTGGTTCATTCTTCTTCTTTATTTTTTCTTCTTTCTTTTTTTTTCAGCACCATTTTTTGGCTATTCAGAAGTTTGTCTTGAAATGTCACCCTAACCACTCAAAATCCCAAACCATATTGGTGATGGAAAATAATTTTTTCACCTTCCACATGTAAGCAAGTAAAGTTACAAAAAGTGAAACCTACCTTTTCTGCCTTGTCTGAAGTCATGTAACTCCTTTTGTGTAACTTCCCATTCTGGAAAAGTGACACACAGAAAAAAGGAACAAATCAATACTGTTGCCTGTGAAAACAAGCATGCATTAATAAGTATATTTGTGTCATTTCCTACAAAGGAACATGTGGCAGATGAATTTTATTTCTCCACTTGTGGAATTCACAGATCAGGAAATAATTTTCCTTCTCAAAATTGAATTGCAATTTTTGTCGATCCATGGACATACATTTTCAACAAAATGGTATACGAGTCTATGTATTCCCAAATGAAACTGCTATGCAAATTACATTTTGTATAGCAGTCATACCGAAATGCATAGCAAATTGCTATGCGATACCAGGAAAATTATTCCCTGCAGATTGAGCATCAACACTTCATTGCACAGTGAGAAGCACAAAGTTCTATAATATAAGCATCTACCTTTTTGTTGTTGTTGTTGTTGTTTTCTTAGGACTTATTTGTTTGGGGTCACGACCAAGTCACTATGAATACATGAATGCAGAACAGTCACACCGGGTACTGGACAGGCACCAGCAAGGTAATAGAGTACCACACACGGATTTCTTTTCTCCCATGCTAAATTTTGCAAGTGTATCTAACCCGTTGAGGATGGTGTGACTTTGCTTCAACACGCATTTTCCATAGATGCTTGCCCAAGCATACTCGGGACTTGTCCTCAACAGGTTAAGAAAGAAAAGAAGAAGAGGAGGAAGAAAAAGGAGGAGGAGAAAAAGGAGAACAACAAGACATCAATGTCTCTCTCTCTCTCTCTCTCTCTCTCTGTTACAGGCTACATGCTCAGCATTTGATGAACTCAGAATTGATATTAAATATTACAATATATACAATCTTTGCCGGGCCCTTTCAGGCCCTGTGAGCTGATACAGGTGAAAGTTGATTTGTTTTTGTCAGGGCCTCCCTCATGCTAATGTGCAGTAGTACAACACAACAAGTCGAATTTGCCTTATCACAGATGGCTCTCATGAAAGCAGACATCGCCGCAAAATTAATTTCAGAAAAATGTACATGAAAACCAGCTACATTGTAAGCAAATGCCTTTAAACATGTACCTTATTTGCCATGGGCATATTTGTACATACAGGTGTAGGCTGTCGACAGCAGCCTAGCCAGTATGAAGACAATACATGTAGATACAAAGTAACTGACTCACGCTCATTCAACATCTTGACTAGCTCATAGTGGTCCCGACCATAGTGGTCCACAGATAGACCTGGATCTGAATGTGCCCTTGATGAATGGTGGTCCCTCCTCCTCCCTGATATAACAGCACTGCTGAATGATGGTCTGGGTGAAGTCTGTGGGCTGATCATTTTAAAAAAGAAAACATGACATGGCGTCAAAGCCATGTGTGTTATTCGAATCTAAGATATGCTCTGACAAAACTCTATCATTTAATAGTTCATGCATTCTGAACTTTATTGAGAAAAAGTTGAATAACGACGCACATGTCAACAAGAATTGCTTTTAACAAGATCATACCAAGTAAGAGGGCCTAAATTATTGAACTTGCTGAAAGTCATATACAGTGCATGAATACTGAAAGACCCTATGCGTCATGTGAATAACTAAACAAAATCCCCAATCCATGAGAGAGAAAAAAAAACAATCATTTTTAACATATTTTGAAAGTGTTGAAATAGTACCACTAGTCAAAATTGTGAGAGGAATTTTATGGCACCAATGGGATATCACACTGTTCACAATGTACTACTCTAACACAGGTTTGTTCTAGATTTTCTTATTGCTATCCTAGTGCCCATACTTTGTTTCATTTTCATGTTTACAAAGAAGGAAATATAGCTCTCCTCAAAAAAAAAAAATCAACTTGTCCATGTTCAGAACTCAGAAAAGCACAGTATGGGTGGACTAGTCATGCATCTTCTTTGGTGACATTCTATTTCATCATGCTTCCCACAGGTTTGATAGCACATTCTTTCTGAAATAAACAGCAATGTCCTCCATTACAATGGGCAACAAAGTAAAGCAACAGACCAGTTAAACTTTCAACAAATTAAGATGCCTGTATTATGGCACATCCATCCATTAAAATGTTACTTCACAAATATCATGGATGATATTGCCCACATAAACTCCAACGGAAGATTCCTAAACTATGGATCTGTGAAGTACAACAATTTTTTTGTAATTGTTGCTACATTGTATGCCCAGATCATGCACATATTATAAAACTCACATCATTCATGAAACCAGGCTTCCAATGCGCAAAGCTAACAGACAGTTAATATATTTTTACAGTTCAACCCATTTGCAAAAAAAAAAAAACAAAAAAAAAAAAAAACTGAGATTTGACTGAAGCTTTGGGAAATGTGAGGGGCAAGGGGGAATAACACAAAATCCAGTTCATTTCTAAATCAACTCTACACATGTTGCTAACTCTGTTTTACACCAATTTTTCACAAAGCCAGTCATTTCTACACATAAGAACATAGCAGGATGAAACAGCAGTATGTAGGCCAGTATCAATGTGAAAATGCAGATGTACAGGGGTAATTTCAAATCAATTTGCACTGTGCACCAACACAAGATGCATGAAGGCTTGCCTTTCATAAATAACATTCTGTAGTTTCACAACATATTCCACATGTGTATACAAATTACAATGTATTCATTTTAAGAGGGAGTTGCTCATTAATAATTCAACTATCAATATCTAAGTTTGACTAATCAATAGAAAAAGTCAGTTTCTTTTCATGCTCTCAGTGAGTATGTCCCAACATCAAAATGTTACATGGCCTGTGCTATACATGATGCCAGCACACAAAGACCAATACTTGGTATGTGGTCAATAGCACAAATGCAAATGCGCAACAGGGGAAAAATGAGAAAACTTGGTGAAAATGTGTTTTTTGCTGCTTGTCGTCGCTGAGTGTACTAATTTTCATTTCCTGTAAAGAAAGAGTCAAAATTTTGCATTAAAATGTGCATAAATGTGCTGCACTTATTTTCCTCAGCATTTGAAAATGGTTCAAAACTAAAAAATGGCTGAACATTTACTGGCAAACAGCACACCATATTGTAGTGTGTCTTCAGTACTTAGGAAAAGCTGAAAAATAAGCTGTTTCTCCATGTACAGCTGTACAGCATGGCTTAAAAGGTCACAATGTCACAGAAATAAGCCAGCATTACACTCCTACCATGACAGGACTTCAGACCTCATAACGTTCTCCAGCAGAAAGGACCACTGTTTTTTATTGCATGCAAGCAATGTCAGGAAAAAATCCATTAATTTGGTACCAAACACATAGGGGTAGACTTAAAATTTGGACCTCAAATCTTGATTTTACATTTAGAAGTTGTACAACACTTTTTTTATGCTTTACATGGGTTTGGGGGACTTTTTGGTAATTAATCTTCAGTAATCAACACTGAAAATGAGAAGAAATTAGCTATTGTATCACCACATGTGATTATTGATGTCTAAGCATGCTGCATGTGAATTTTGAAGTCAGTTGGTGCATTCTTTTAGAAGTTACAACAATTTAAAGTGAGAAAACCATGATCGAATACCCTGATTGTGCTTATCACCATATGCACTGGTCACCACATTCTGAATCTATAGTGCATGGTGCAGAGATCCTTACGAGGTCAAAATGTCAAGTTTTCAGATCCCATCCCTTTTAAGTTAATTTAACCCATCTACATGCACACCACGCCACGTGAGCTCTACTGCTTATGCTTCCCTCCAAGGTAGCGCATGGTACCCCTGGGGACCTGCCACAAATTATTAAACACAAATGCATGTGTGCACACACACACACACACACACCCACACCCCCCCCCCACACACACACACAAATACTGAACATAGAAACAATACCACAGTACTTTCCCCAACACGTAAAGTTAGACCATGACACAAGGGAGGACCAAAGGGATAGCATTTGCACTTTTAAGAATAGGGCACACCAGAGGAAGCAAACTTAATAAGGATGTGGTCAATTACAATGTATGATCTACCACAAGAATTTTCTGTCTCTCTCTTTAAAGCCTCTTTAAGATACTTGTGCAAGTTCTTATCTTTAGAGAACTGTATGACGCTGGATGCATCCTTTCAGCCCCATACATAGAACAGGTCATGCGTGGTGCATGTGTACAGTATGCAAGGCAGTGTGGGAATGGCAAAAAAAAGCCCTCCAAATATCCATCATATTGAAATGGCCACTTTGCATCAGCACTTTAGTACAAATGTGCCAGTACATTGTACATGTACTGCAAGGTGTTACATGTACATGTATATTGTATGTATCATGATATTGTAAAGCATACAAATTGCAAAGGTGTACACTGTAAATCAAGGAGAGAATTACATTAAAATTCATTGCCCACTAATGTAAATAATACTTTGGCTCCTTTTCTCTTCACACATGGCTGCTCAGTAAATGATGCAATTTTAGTATGCCATTGCATGATTTACATTTTGCAGACTTTGCAAAATAATGTGAGATTTACACAGAACGAAAAGAATAGGTCACGGAATGCAAGGGACATTGTGTTTTGTTTTTTACTTTTTATCTACAAAATTGTAGCCCCATTCCTCTCTTTTTTTCCCCCTAAGTTCCAAATATAATAGATGTAAAGTCTAAGAGGCCAATGTTGGAATCAAATTACAACTGTAGGTCACTGCAGTGTATGACTTCTTAATAGGATAAAGGACGTTACTATGTCAAGACCTATTGAGACTTTTTTTTTTCTATATATGTTTTATTGATTTCAACTATTGGCATACAAACATAAATCATTTCTAATTATGGTATATAAATAACACAAACAAGAAAAATAAATTTGCAAGAAAAGAAAAAGAGAAAAAGAGAAAAAAGGCAGCAAAGTAGAGGTATGTTTGACCTTTAGTCCTCCATCAAGGGGAGAGGGGAAATGAAAAACCGGAAGATACGCTGTAGTTCACAACAAAAATAAGAGATGATTTCGATTCGCCACAGAAAGAGGGGAAAAGGGCAAACTCACTTAGACTTTGAATGTATGACTATTGTGATGAAAAAGATAGAAGTGGAGAGAGCATCTATTCCCTCCCAAGCATACACATTGTAAAGACACTCTAACGTATCTACATACGACCTATTGAGACTTTGTCCCACATACACTGCATGTTAGTATCTCATTACAAATACAATTCATTTTCAGAAACTGCTACAAAAAACTGTACTAGACTCTTGAATACATATTAGCAATGTTTACACACACTTGATAAGTACTGCTACATGTACATCATGTATGTACCTGCCACGATTAGTTATATACCACACACATGTACATACAAAACAACCAGATAAAAAATGTACCAGGCAGGATTACAGCTTTCAAGATTTTGTTTGCCTGACACCTCATCAACAATGACTTAGAGTTCATGTGAAGTGATACCTACAGTCGTACGTACTTCTTCCTGCAAAACTGAAACTTAATTTCACATTTGGAACTCAATTTCACATTCACTTGATTCATACACAATTTCTATCTAGGTACACTTACTTGATCATGCTACGGTCAATCTCTCCGTCATCGAAAGGTTGTTGCAATCCTGAAGAGAAAGGGAAATGATAAAGTCCTTAATGTATAAAAACATGGTTCAATCGGCCTTTCCATTGCCAGGTAAATGTTTCAAGGATCTACATTGCAGGCCTATACAATTACCATATCTACAGTAATCTGATCAAGATTCAGCCTGTCAATGGTAAGTAAGGTCCACCATGTGATACCAGTGCAATGCCAACACATACACTGTGGACACTGTGACATTGTGATACAGTCAAGGATTGCAGATTTTACTTTCTTACAAAATACCTTCTGTTTAAATCTGTTTTAATACAGGTCCATGACTCACCTCATGTTCATCCCTCCCCCTCCCCTCCAACACTCACACACACACTAAATAAAAATAAAAAAATAACTCATAATAATACTGTTGTAAAGCTCAAGAGGGAGAGTAGGATGATATACATGTAGCAAACATGGTTTAAACTTGACTTGCCAAGCAATCGTATCTCTAAATGGAGAAAACATGGCTACAAAGAGTTGCTACAGTATGTTCCAAGTATCAGTGCAATGTACATGTCTGGCACATGTTTGGAAAGTATTACTATGCAATGATATTCTTTGTATAATATTCTTTTCCCTTCTCTCTCCCTCCCTCTTTATGGGTCTGCATAATACTTTGTATGTTACACAATGAGGGTAAAGAAGTTATTCAATCACACATACAGTACATCAAATCCATCAATACACATGTACTAATTGAGGCTACAATAAAACTGTATTGTATGTTGGGACATTGTTGCAAATTGTAAATGACACATTGTATGCTTATGTCACTGAATCCAAACACCTTTTGTTTTAATAGGGTTTTGGTCTATTCATACACAGAGCGCTTAAAATTTGGATTTGTACACTATCTTGCAGCAGGGCTTGATTCTAACTACTACTCTAGTGGCTTGTTCAGGGCATTAAAATGTTAAATGGCCCGTTTCACGGTTAGGCGCCACTTTTCATTTTTTTTTAGTTTTCAGTCTACTACACAGAATAAGAGCAGATTCATGAAATGTTTTGCTATGCATATGTTAGACCCCCATGGGGTCTACCTCCCATAGCATAACGAAAATGTAACTCCAAAGCATTTGCTCACAGTGAAGCAAGATGTGCCCAAATCTGACCTACTGGGTGTCAACCTGGCCAACATCCCTTTTTTGCAAACTTTGTCATTCTTTAACATATCTGGCTTTGAGTTAACTAAACATATTTATGTTTAGTGAATGAGTGGCCACAATGAATCATATCAGAGTCAAAAAGTTTCAACTCCTTTTTGATTAATTTTTTCCACCCCAAAATTCTCTTGGTGGATGTGACATTGTCCGTTCACATTTAAGCATCTGCTTATATGGGTTGTGTAAGTAAGAAAACAAAGGCAAGTCTCTGGAAAATAATGTAAATGTGAAGTATAGCTTTGTATGAGTAACTGTAGAAAGTTTGTTTGTGCTTCAGTTCCATCTGATGAAATGACAGTAATATGAAAACAAAATTTAAATGTCCGTTCACATTTTTGTCACATCCACCAAAATTTTATATAACTATAACTTGTTAATGGTTTAGCTTATTTCTAAAATTTTTGCATAAATCAATGATACACAGTTGGGTGTCCATCCCTCCAAAACAATTCAGCATTTGAAATTCAAATGCTTTTTTAATGTCAAATAACATGGTGTCCGTTCACACATGTCACATCCACCAGCATTTCTTGTCAGAAACACATTTTGGTGTGCATCTCATTAAATACTGGCCTGATTGACTGTGAATCTTCAGACATTTTAGACTCTGTACTAAGCTTACAAATGCCATTGATACTGACATTGCTATGAAACTAACAATTTTAAAAACTTCGAGAATGCTTGAAATGCCCTGGTGGATGTGACATTTCCAGATGTGAACGGACATTTCAATGAATATTAAGTAAAATCTAGGGACAACTTATTTTTTTTGGGACAAAGTATGTTTAGATCTTTAAAAGTATGTCATTACCAAGATATCTAGATATGAGACACCCACTTTAAAGGGATCGTACAGTTTTGGTTGAGACCTAATTTCAGGTTTCTAACATTTTTTGGTGAGATAATGAGAAACCTCTTATGAAATATGAAAGAGCATGTAATTCTATGAGGAATTCAACGTTTATTTGATGAAAATTGGTTTTGAAATGGCTGAGATATCCAAAAAAGAGCGATTTTATAAAGTGTGGGACCCACACTTTATTATGATCACTTTGTTTTACTTTGTTTTTGGATGTTTCAGCCATTCCAAACCGAATTTTCATCAAATAAACTTTGAATTCCTCTTAAAATGGTATGCTCTGTACTATATCATAAGTGTTTTCTTGGTATCTCAAAAAAAGTTGAAAGCCCAATTTTCATCTCCACCAATACTGTACTATCCCTTTAACATCATATTCACCTTAATTTTACATTGAAATACTTATTCACAGTGAGGATGTAGCATGATCCTGTCACTGTACCTGTGAAAGCTGATGTTCTACATATTTTAATCAATTTTCCAGATGATTAATCTCATAAAGGCAAAAGAATATAAATGTTATTTAATTACATTAATTGAACCTTTGCTGCACCATGTATTTGATATGTTTAATAATGATTAAATATATGGTGGATGTGACATTTTGGGGTGTGAACGGACACAGAGTGTATCTCCCAAATGCATAGCATTTTTCAGCATTAGTTCCCTAATGCGCTACCCTGCAACAAGACTTGAACACAGTGTGAAATGATCCACAACCATTGGCATGGTTAACTAAGATTGAGGGGTGAAAAATAAAATAAATTGGTTTGTAAATTATTTTACTGCAACTGATCGAACAATTAGCCTCCAACATATCATAAACACTGGTTATGCAGTGTTTTAGTAGTCGCCATGACAAAATCATGGGCATTCAATTTGGGTTAGATTCCAACCAACTATCTCCTAATTTACTGGTCTTTGTTACTAGACAGGCTACAGTACTGTAAGTCCATAGGGGCTAAGTATCCACCAGACTACCAAGCTTCTGCCCGACAGTACAGGTTCTTATCCTATAGCAACAGGTAGGGAAAAGTGGGTTAAAACTGATCTCCTAACCTTGGCTAATCCCATCTCTGTAATAAGTATACAAGTATGTCCCAAGATTTTTCTGTACATAGTAACACAGGATAGGATCTGGTTGAAGCTAAAGAGGCCCCTAGTAGTTTTTTTCAGAATCCCTTACTTTTCCTGAAAAATGTTAATGATTTTTTATTTATTTATTTATTATTTTTTTTTTTTTTTTTTTTTGGGGGGGGGGTCCATTTCTTTTGTTAGTCAGGTAAAACGAATGCAGGTGCATGGGCAAACTGGACCACTGTGGCATATCAATAACCCTTATTGAAGATCAGATTAATTTTGTGTTCAACGTCCATACTGTCGGTTTTTAATAATGAAACAATCAGATTTTGGTAAAGGAAGTGATAATTTAGTTAAATATCTTTGAATATTTTTTATTTTATTTTATTTATTTATTTATTTATTTATTTTTTTTTTTTTTGGGGGGGGGGGGGAGATATAATTGGTATTTGCACACACAACCCTATAAAGACATGACCAAGAAGGAAACAACCTTTGGTAAATACTGCATGCCCAGTGCCCCCTGCTGAAACAGCCTCATACAGCCAAAAAAGTGAAATAAGACTTGTTATTAAAAACATTAAAAAAAAAATGAACAGTCATTAGCAAACAATGGCTCATATTGGTGATGACATACAAGTAGAAGAGGTGGAAGGGTGGCATACTACAAAGGAGGAGAAAATGTTTTTTTTTTTTCAGAACACAATTTTATTTCAGTTTGTCAGTAAGTATGAAAGTTTATCCTGTGACTCAGTGTGAGTTCACATGTTCACAAACTAAGGCAAATTAGAAATGTGATTTTTACCTGACATGACAAAGTTTCTTGGGGGAATCCTGGTAGGTGACGTATCGGAGCGTTAGTGTAGCTTTTGCCTGTACTATAGATTTCCAATGCATGTAATGAAAACAGGGCCATGACAGCATAATCTGCATTTTATCTATTATAATTAGGATTATAAATAGGATTGGTCCTTATACTACATGTAGGTTTTCACTTCTAGGTTCATCACAGGCAGAAACTAACTTAAAGTACGGTAAGACTGAGACTCACAGTACTTGTGGGCCTACCTTTTCCTTTTAATTCTATGGGAAACACTTACAGCAAGATTTTGCATATTTGGGATTCTGATCACAACAAAATGTCACATCCACCACATTGGATATCATTAACTGTGGGGAAAAAAAAACAAACAAACTTGAATGCACAGTTGCTCTAATGAAAACACTATGATTTGGCTGGTTAATGAATAAGGATGCCACAATTGCACATCAATTGCACGTAAAAAAATAATGTCTGTTTACATCTGATTTTGTCACATCCGCAAGGAGATTCTTGCATTCATACATTGTAACTTGAAAATATGTGGACCCTTGTGTGCAGTGATTTGTGTTCAAAAAATATGACTGTTCTACACTGTATGTGGTTCTTGCAAACAGAGTAGGCCCTACTGCTTAGCAATTACCAGTTGATGATAAAGATGAATATTTGGAATTCTGTTCTAAATTTCAGCATCACTTCCACCATGTTGGATCCAATTTACTCTGAAAAACATTCAGAGTCCAATGAACATAGTGTACATGTTGTCAGCTAAAAAAAAAAAACAACAACAACAACCTTGTACATATACTTTGATCGTACAGTGTATGTAAGCTGATAAAAATTTCAATAATGGTTTGAACTATAACTATCAAGTATAAATTTGAGAAGATTGAAAATGTCCGTTCACATCTTCAATCCGTCACATCCGCCACATGGGATTTCAGGCATCCACAACTTTTACAGCACATGAGGCCTTATCAGCAGTGAGTTGTGAATTTATAGAATATAGTATTCTCGGTAGTTTTGCATGCAAAATCATTTGTTATATGCAAGGTGTGTACAAAACAAAATACCAAGAAAATTGGTGTTCCGTTCACGTGTCACATCCACCACTATTGGCTATTACTGATGTCATTTATGCTGGAAACAAAACTTTCTTGTGAAACATAATTTGTTTCTTAGTGTGAACTGACTTGTGCTGACTATTCTTTGGGTAATCATTTGCCTTATTACTGTTGTTTATTGGTCAAGGTGTAAAATGTCCGTTCACATCTGTTTCTTGTCACATCCACCATATCTTCCAGCTAAAATTTTAAATATAAAAAGATGGACACTCACAATGTTAGTATTAAGTGTGTGTATGTGCCCCAACATAAGTATTATCTCCATGAAATATTACACATCCTGAATGAGGAAGTGTAAAACAAGAGAAACTTTTTGAAGTCATATACTCTATTTTACACTATATTTTTCCTTCAAAGTGGTACAATTTTCCAATAAATCCAAATAAGAACACAAAATTTGGCACCAAGTTTGCTTAAATATCACTTAATCATGTTACAGTTTCAAATTACCTGTTGGACACATAGTGCTTCAGCTCTGTCCATGACATTATAGCACTATCTTTCAGCAAAATTACCTTCATTTCCAATAGAATCATTCATGATATCAAATATTGCAATAATAATTAAGCTCAGGCATTACATTTTCCATTAAATTCACATTCTTAGGAATAAAAAATCATGACATTCCATCTCTGAAAGACAACTTGAAATTTTGACACCTAGGTTGACAAAAAGTGGCGCCTAACTGTGAAACGGGCCAAATCTGAAATTCTGGTGGCCAAAACTTACAAGTATGTATAAAGGTTTTGGCCAAAAATCAAAGGAAACACAATACTCGCAAGAATCTTGTAGCTGCGTGCTCAGGACACTAGAATTATAACTTAATGTCAAAATTTGGTGGCCTGGCATGATCAATCTTTTAGTGACCTGGCATGATAAATCTTTTAGTGGCCCCGTGCCACTGGGCCACTGCAATGTTGAGCCTTGCATGTGACAGGATAATTGGTACGGTCAATAAAAATCAGTAAACCCTGGTCTGTATAGCGAGGTATCATGCACCTCGCCAGGGACCCTAAATCTGCCACCCTGTGACTCGGGCGTAAAATTGATACAACTTACACAAGCGCACTCAACAAAAATGTACACATGGGGCTGTGTTCAATTCAGTACGCTTGAATCTTTACAGCCCATACAGGGTTACCAAAACCAAGCAAACTGAGGTGAAAACCAGCCAGTTTTTCTTGAAAATCTTAAATTTATATAGGAATATGTGAAAGTATCATCACGTTCCCCAGCATACGTCTTTTACGTGCTTTGTCTAGAATCTACAGGGCGTACGATGGCGGCGAGTTGATGCAGGCCTTGCTCAGCACACAACCATTCTGCGTCATTCTCGTTTGATGACAGTAGGGTCTGATGTTCTAGTGCAAATTTAGGTATTGATCACTGAACTTGTGGTTCGCTTCCATTGGAATCTATCAAATTCCTCGACTCCTCAAGGTGAGCAAAAATTAATAGAATTTCAGTGATCACCGTAACCCCGGCGAGGGGACGCTGTAACCGTACTCGGTATGGGTTGGGGTCGCTGGTGCGGTTATGATCACCAGTGCCGGTGGTGTTGTGTGTATGGTTGGACCTACTACTAATCGACCGCCTAATGTTTATTTGCTTGATAAGAATATTTAACACTGAAATTCACGTAAACAACTTGACCTACGTGATTGAGAAAATCCAGCTCTATCAAATGCCGTTGTTCCCTTTTCGAATCGAAGTTTCAGTGCAAAAATATAACCGACGAACTTGCGTGGCCTCGTTTCAGCTCCCCGCGGTAAATTGCGTTTTTAGGATCGACCGCTGTTTTTGCATTGACAATGCACGCAAACCGAGTTGTATTGAACACCGTGTTGTACGAAGCTTTTTAGAAGCCTTTTAGAAACTTCCATAGACATTACATTGTGCTGTCATTACGATTCGGTGAAAATATTCATTCGAAATTTTGTCCTTGACTTAAAACCATGAATGAACAGTGAATTATCGCGTTTTCCCACACCATCCTCATCTACATTCAAAGCCAATCCATTTTTATGTGCTTTGCGCGCAGAGAAGTGCGTACTAAGTGTTCAGTGCGCGAATTATACGCGGTCGGTTTCAATAAGGGTGGTCGATATGTAGTAACCGTTAGGGCTACCATACAATTAACACTGTTTATAGAATACAGTGTAGTGTTAGATCTAACATGTTAACGTTAGTGTTACTAGAATTTCTACAAAATATTTTCAAGAAGGGGGGCACAGCTCAACAGACCTCTAACATAGATATTAAAACTAGAACATTTCAAACTGTGGGTTACAGCTGTAACCTGTTGTCCCTGGCCCCTAATCATAATGATCATCGAACATACCACACCACACGCTCACTCAGTCACTGCCATTTCGCAAACTACCGGCATGGCTTCGCACTGCGGGTATAATAAATGGCAGGGATTGAGGCACCGCACCACCACCAGCCAGCGCAGAGCAGCAGCAGTCAGGAATCATAACACGCCTCATCTCCTGCGTAACTAAATTTCAGCAGACGGTACCCAGTGCGCACTGCGTGATAACAACTGCTGGTCAAATGACGCAATTCTTTTCCACTTCTAAATCGGTGAGAACTTCGTAGAATTTTACTGTGTGCATTGGAATCAAAATGACTAAATTATCCAGGTCACGTACAAGATAAAGAGTACATACCTCGCCTCTTCTGAACGTTGAATTTACTGGGTCCTTGAGCCAATTTATACATTGTTGTGAGGACCCCAGGCCGACCACATTCTCTCACAGGAGCATGGATTACGAAAATACAACGCAAGGGAATCGATCATTTAGACGATGAAACGGACTCAATGAAGATTCCGTTCAGGTTAGTCTCTAGTGAGACATTTTGACAATTTTTATACAAAAATATGAATTGAATTCCATAAATAAAATCACATGTATCATAAATTTCTATAATTTTGTTTTGAATTTAACCTTTCTATTATTTATTTCATTTTTGGTTGCAAAAAGATATTCCTACTTTGTAAACATTCTTAAAATATATAACCTTTTAAAATAAGTCTAAAAAACTGGGAAAGAAAATATAATCGATTACATCTGAAATAATCGATATGTATTTAGTAAGTGGCATTATATTTTATGAGTTCCCCTTCTTCGAGCGTAAGCACTGCTGGTGTAGTGGTATCATGCAAGATTCCCATTCTTGCGACCCGGGTTCGATTCCCGGGCAGTGCACCTTGTTTTGCTCCCCGCTACAACTATCACTTTCACGCGTAATGGCAAAAGAGTTTGACCATGGAGACCCTCCATGGTTTGACCCATTACTCTTTTACTTCTACCTCCCCTTCCCTTTAAAAAAAAAAAAAAAAAAACACAAAAACAAAACAAAAACACAAAAACACACACACACGCACACACAAACCCTGCTTCACTTCATTAAGATTTACCAGATTCTGACCATGATTTGACATTGAGATGCATTCCAGTGTAGGTCACATAAATAGCACTGTTGAGAGGAAAAATCTACAACTGTATATTTCTCACAATATGGAATCAGTTTATGGTAATCCAATTTAAATATTTTGTTTTGATTTCAAATTGTAGAAGGTCAGAAATTATCAAAAGGAACATTGACAGGAGAGAGAGGGATGGAGAGAGGGATGAGATAAGGGGATTTGAATGTTGCGTGCAGCACACTTATCATTGAGCCATTTGCAATTTAAAGGGTGTGTACAGTTCTGGTCGAGGTGAGGATTTAGCTTTTAACGTTTTGCGAGATATTCAGAAACCACTCTATGAGATGTCAAAGAGCATGCAGTTCTAAGGGGTATCAAAAGTTTATTCAATGAAAATCGGTTTTGAAATGGCCGAGATATCCAAAAACAAGGTGAAACAAAGAGATCCTAATAAAGTTGTGGCATGTCGCCTTTTATTATTAGCACTTTTTTTGGATATCTCAGCCATTTGAAAACCAATTTTCATCAAATAAATGTTGAATCCTTCTTAAAATTACATGCTCTTTCATATTTCATAAGAGGCTTTTCATTATCTCACTTAGGAATGTTCAAAACACGAATCCCCACCTCAACCAGTACTGTACAGTCCCTTTAATACAAGTCATATGTGTACATGTATGTACAATCTTTTTTGTTTTTAGGGAGTGACACAATCATGAAGGCTCGCATGCTTCCTGGTAATACTACAGAATTATTTTTCTGTTTTTTTACTTTTTTTTAGCCCTGTCCCTTGTGTCACTAGCTCCTATACAGTACATCTTATTCATACTGTATGTATTCACTATCGATACATTGTCGGTACGACTATTTTACATTGCAATCATGTACCGGTATTAAGTATGGCCAAATAAATCATGAAATAAGAATAAAAAGGAATCTTTATTTAATTTAATTGGTGCAAAGGCCCATAAACAATGAAACGTGCTTGAACTATACCTGCCGTGTACTTTACATTGGGCAGAGCATTCAAAACCCTTCTATAGTGATCTTCTTTCAAACTAATAGAAAAAAAAAACTTCAATTTTGATGCAAAATTTATTCAATTTATGCTTTGTCACATACACTGATGCCAAAAATATGATGGTATGTAAACATGTAAGGACTGCTGGTTAATATTGCTTGAAAATCATCTATTTTTATATTATCAAAAAAGACAAGCTAATCCTGTAATGTTGGACACAGCTAGCAGATGCAGTTTTTTTTCATGTGCTGTTTGAAAGTATTATCTTTATTATGATTATCCTCTATGATTGTTGTTGCCAGCCTGGCAGGAGGGCCAGAAGGCTTGTAGCTAAAAAAAGAAAAAAAAAAAAAGAAGAAAAAACTAGAAATGTCGCTTTGGCGACTGGTATGCCTCCGCCATAATGCATGATTTTCCCAATAGGTCTAGATAGTACATGTGGACAATGTGTGACTACATTTTCACAAAATTGGAAAAATATTGAAATAACAAATTTGTCACAAATGTGTTGAATGTTCACCTTCCATGACCTAGGTTTAATTGGATGAATAGGAGAGCATGTATCTAGGGATTTAAGGACTTTAACTTGACTTTGACCCATTCATACATTTAGGCATTGAGTAATTTTCAAGGTACAGGTGTGGAGAATTGGTGTGAATTTCTGAAATGAATAGTAAATTGTTACCATTTTCATCTGGCCCTTGACCCTAAAATTCATAAGATAATCACTTTCAGGTAGAACATGCATAATATGTACTAAGTTTCAAGATAACTTGAGCCACTTCCGAGATATGGAGGAAAAAGTTAGTTCAGCACTTTCACTTGATCTTTGACCTTTTGACCTTTGAGGCAAAAAAAGAAGAAAAAAAAACTTTCCAGAGAATTTCTATTAGGTTACACATGCATACACCAAGTGTAAAAAAAAAAAAAATAACCCTGCTGGCATTGCATAAATATGAGGGAAATAGTAAAATTTTGAAGTGTTGCACTTGACCTTTGACCTCATGACCCAAACCTTCACCAGAGAATCTTAATTGGGTAATACATGTATACACTAAGTTTCAAGAAAATATCTTCAGGCATTCAATAGATATGGTGGAAATAGTGAAATTTTATGTATTTGACCCTGACCTTTTGACCTTTGACCTTTGACCTCATGACCCAAACTTTCACCAGAGAATCTTAACCCATCCACGTACGGGCCTCTGTGTAATCTGTAAAATCGTGCCTGCCTAGTAAGTTGGCCATGAACTTGGGCGCGATCTTCCCTACGGCGCGATCTACACGCGAAGAGCATTCATACGTCATTGAAAAACTGCCTGTGTCATTCCCACTAGGCAGGAGGGATGATGCGTGTACACTCGTGCTAATATGCACTTACTTGACTCAATGCAGCACTAGCTTATGTGAATTTTATGAAAAGAAATAATAAACTGTGCAGGAATTATGAAAAAAATATTGTTTCTGTGTATTTCATTCATAAATCCTCTTCATTTCAAGCCATCTGTAATCACATCTTACCCACTTGCGAATAGACGTGTCCATAGTGTCCTCGAGCCCCCGAGATAGCTCTGGAACATTCCATTCAATGACGGGGTTTTTATTTTGCAACGTTATCTAATAACGCTCATGTAAGCAAGTTCTTGCTATGGCTAATCTATTTTGTAATGTATCATAGTCTATCTATGCTGAAATAACCTAATTCAAATTTGCAGAGACATAGAAAAAGATTTGTTTTACAATCGTGATACGTTCAACTACTCATTTACCCTGTGCTGAAATCCGCATGTCTGCTCCGCACATGTTATCGCTATCGCTCAAACTTCGATCGCGATGGCTTGTGTGTGTACGTGATGACGTGTGTGGAGAAGCATGGGGCTGAAAAAACACGCAGCTAGCTAGCTCCACGTGGTATGGTAAAAAACAAATCGGACGTTCGAAGTCGTACATTCAAGAGCTAAAACAGACAAACAGCGAATTCAAAGTCCACTGAAAAGGTCTTGACACTGTAATATATGTTCCAAAATCATGTCTGGCTTAGTTTTGGGAGAATTTTCTACACGCACGAGATCACGAATGAGATCGGTGAACTGGCTACAACGTGTGTACTGTGCGCGGTGAACATGCACTGTGACTGGCTTGCTTGCACATGGCAGCTAGCTGGGTGAGAGTGCGGCGGCAAGAACGCTAGGAATGCACCCGAGATGCGGTGTGCTGCAAATTCTTGGGGTGAAATTAGACTTCCTTGTTCAGCCCGTCTAGTATTTATAACTAATTCTTCATAAAATCACGATAAAAAGACTTCAGATATTCATATATATTTTAGAAGCGTAATATGAAATATTTTGGCTTTTTTCCAGTCCAAGAAAAAAAAAATTAATAGTTTGAATAAAAAAATAATAATAAATAATCGTTCTTGACTCAAGTCTAATTTCCTGCGCCTTCTTGCAGTTATCCCGCAGTTGCCCATGGATACGATGCATATATAATCAGTTGTTTACGGAGTCGTACCACTGTACCACCCTACTGCTCTTGTTCAAATTGAGAGGATTGTTATTTTATCGGTGGCATTTATAGTTTTATAACCTCATCCAATAAAAAAAGACAAATTCAAACATCAAATGGTGTGACAGTTTTCGTTAGAATTCCCTATCAATATCAACTTGTTGCCAGGATAGTTTTCAGATTTCACTTGCTTCATTATCGAAGCTGTTTGACATTTGAAAGAACTGCTCCATAAGAAATCACCTTTCATTTGTTATTTATTTTCACTAACAAGTATTTTGGTCACTTATATATTTTTCATTATTATTTCAATGTCATGATATTTCATGATGGTATGTGTTCTGTCTTTACATGGCAAGATGGGATCTTTTTTTTTCATCCAGGGTCAATGAAGAAAGTGACAGGAAGGAAACCAAAAGGATAGGGAGGAAATGAAAAGGATAGAATAAAACACCTGATCAGCAGGTTCTTTATTACAACGGTGAATGCAGTACATCAGAATTTTAGTACAGTTCTAAATAATTTATCAGTTGAAAAATGAGCAAAGAAAATGGATTTCGTCGAGTTCTAAATGAAAACTAAATTAGCATCGCCATTTAGGCCTAGAATCTAGATCTAATATTTACTACAGAATAGACCTGATGCAAACTTGTTGTCAAGCTTTTGGTTGAGTTTCTTCAGAGACACGAATTTTGGGTTTGTAGCACTAGATACCAGAGTGAATACGAAAAAGAAAAAATATATAAATAATGCAGGTCTCTAGACCACTCCCGTGTACGAGCGAGCATCAGCCCCGTTTCTTGACTTCAGTGTCGCTCTCGTCATTGGCCTCGGCTAGGCTACTCGTGTCGTAGTTTTACTCGCCATCAACGTCATGCATGGTTACACGAAATAAATTGCATCTTTCCATCACCTCCACCACAGCAAAACCGTGAATATCACTCCCATCATAGTCACTCTCAGCTCACAAAACACATCAGCAAACGATACAGACATCGCAGACCTAGCTAACTAGCTCTAACGGTGATCTAAACATAGTTGTAACTACGCTACGTTAGACATAAAAATGAAACGGAGGTGAAAAACTAGTAATGAATACACGAAGATCATCAACGATGGCATTTTACCGTAGAAAAAATACACAGAACATCTTGCACCGCAAAAAAAAATCGAGGTAAACAACTACGATGAGGAAAACTAGGGTGAAAACACGATGCTTGGAAGACGAACGATGAAGACACTTTACGGTAAAAATGCTTACACGGAAACAAACGAGTGGGTACCACACAAACTACGATGTTCTCTCACACACGTAGATAAGCTACATCGTGTTCAATCCAAAAACTCAACAAACACTAGGACAAAAACTCACCTCTAAATTGTTGCAAACGAGATAGTCACTGAGAAAAATGAACAAAACACTCTCAGAAGTACGATTGTACTCTGAGAATAAAAGATATAGAATGATACGAAAGCAAAAGAGAGAAAAGAGAGAGAGAAATGGACGGGAAACCTTGAGAAGTTACCCACACTCACTAACGTAAATGGAATTCAACACACACACACACGTAGTGGTACGTACACACTGTATATACACACAAGGATCAAGCAAGAGAGCTCGTGTAATCAGATATCGTCAAGCACTCTATGAGGAGATCGATATCACCGATACCGCGCGTAAGGAATCACTGCAGTTGCTGGGGCAACAAAGATGCATGCGCGCTGTAAACATGAATATTGATTAGTTTCTCAGCAGGCTCGAACCCCTGGCAGGTATTTTGGCCAATAAGAGACATTCTAAAATAGGTTTCTTTGCATAAATTATTTTTCTGAGTCCCAGTAAGGATCTCTGTGATTGGCTAAAATTATTCTACAGCTCCTGGCCAAGCCTGAGGTCTGAGGACGCCCTCTTTTGGTCATAAATAATGCATCCCACGTTTTTTGTGGGATGAGACGTGGATGGTTGGGTAATACATGTATACACTAGGTTTCAAGAAAATATCTTCAGGCATTCAATAGATATGGTGGAAATAGTGAAATTTTATGTATTTGACCTTGACCTTTTGACCTTTGACCTTGAGCATGTGCACCCAAAAGTTGATAGGCACAACTTCACCCCCTAATACACATACATGCCAAGTTTCATTAGGATACCTCAACAGGTTTTGATAGTTACCTTGTCCACAAAATTCATTACGGACGGACGGAAGGACGGACGGACGGACGACAACCCGAAAACATAATGCCTCCGGTACCACTTCGTGGCGGAGGCATAAAAAAAGATTATCACATCATCAATGAAAGAACTTTCATAACTTTTCTTGTGGCATATCTTTACAAGGTTCGCCTCTTTCTTATTCAGAAGTTGGTCCTTCAGGAATACAGTGTACAAGTCATAATGAAGTCCTTCCAAAGCACATTCCTTGAACTACTGTCTCATTGCCCCCCGCCCCACAATATTTGTACAATGTACTTACAGACACTTACAGACATACATACACACACACACACAAATATAATTTCATGCATATAGAAAGTAGTATACATCGAAAGACACAACAGTATTCAGCGATGTTACATCATCAAGTGGCATTTTCCAAGCCACCAAATTTATTTCAAATCTACAATCACACTAAACAGTTGTACCTGCAATCGTATCAGGGCAATTACATGGGTGTATGCAAGGGGGGGTCGGGAGGGTCGTACGACCCCCCCAAATTTTCAAAAGGTCCACTTTTTGTAAAAGACATTTTTGTTTTTTGAGGACTTTTTACTCTATATAGGCCTACAACAGGGAAAAAAGTGACCGGTGTTCCAGCAAATTGTCAAAAACCTCGTAAATTTCGTAACTTAGTTTTAATATGCCATAATTTACCTTATTTCTAAGCCGCACTGCCATGCCGAAAAAGTCACTTTTGAATGCACCAAATGGCCCCATTTTAAGATATAAAATTCAGAAACTCCCTACCGTGGGAGGGGGGACACCCCCCTCCCACACCCTCCCCCCGCTCGGTCGCTCCGCTCCCTCGCAAAGGTAAAGGTCCAAAAATTTTGATTACGACCCCCCAGAAAAAATCCTGGATACACCCCTGAATTACCCCCTGGCTAATACTGTCTAGTGATAAGGTTCGAGCAAAGATTAGGGGTTGGGTTTAGGGTTAGGGTTTGGGTTAGGGTTAAGATTAGGTTCAGGATTAGGATTACGGTTAGGGTCAGGGGAAGGGTCAGGGTAATTGCTTAGGGGGTAATTGCCCTAAACCCCCTGCAATAGCATCATAAAAGACCAGATCCAAATGGTGATGAATTAAAAAGACTCTGCCATAAACACAACTGAGACACACAAAGAAAAATAAGACTACCATGACTACTATGAAGGAGGCAATAGAATCCCCAACAATATCAACAAAGCAGGGAAATTTAAAGAAAAAAATATGGGGGTTTTAAATTCACATGAGGCATATTGGTTGGAAAAACAGAAGAAGGATTGCAATAAAATATAAGGTGATGGCAGGAGGAGATATGAATGTGAGAAATGGTGAGATTGCCTGGTAGTAGACCAGGAAGATGATGAATGGAAGCTGGTAGGCTGTGGCTGGTATATTGTGGCTGGTAGACTGGTAGAAAGACAGACATGTGAAGGCAGTGGGTAGTGCAAATGGAGGTTATACCAAGTATATCAGGTGGTAGCGGTGATAATAATAGACATGCATCACCCGGAAACTGCTATCACATGCCTTTCAGTTTCACATTTGAGAGTGATAAAAACTAGATCATCAAATACACATTTTTCGAAGAGCAAGGGATGGGTAGGGCCCACACAATGAGTTTCATTTCCACAGAGTACACCCTCTTGGAATTATCATACGTGTTTCCAAGACCACAGGTGCAAGCTGTGATCATAAAATGAGCATGTGGCAAGTATTCTATTGTAGCATTTGGCAGCAAAGTTGTCTCCCGCAGGCTCCCGTTCAGAGTTCTGAAGATCTTCATGAGTCCTGCTCAGATTACAATTCTCCCTGTCTGCACCGGGATCGTTTATGGACATTTGTGACATCTCTGTATCAAGTTTTGACTCAATGTGACCGATCACCAGTGAGTCTCTCGTTTCCCTGTCAGATTTGTCACCCAGATGCATATGCCCAGTCTCTGAATGTTTGCTCTGGACTGGCTGTTCACTATCAAAATGTGCTCCAGAGTCTTCGGAGACTGATGATCCATTTCTTAGCTCATCCTCTGTCAGCTTAGTTGGATCAGAGTACAAAGGACTATCCAAAGCAGTGTCTGTAGTACAGTCTTGGTTGACTGGTGAACAAGATTCCTTGGCATTGTTGCTATGCTGTGCTGAAGATGTTACTGCAGAGATGGTGGTTCTGCACCAGTCTGCCCCATATGCCAGTGAGTCATGACTCATGTACGAAGCTACTACAGACATCTCTCCATTCCCTAGGATGGAGAAAAATGAAAACAAGAGAGAAAAAGAAATATTAGTAATAAAACACACACAAAAAAAAAAAAGCTTTAGGACAAAAACTTCCTTCAAGTTAAAGTCATTTTGTATAGATCTGATGGATTACAAACAACAGATCAGCAATATATAAAGCAAGCATTGAAGCATTACAACAGCATGAAAGTATGCAGCAAAATCAACTCTGCCCTTCTACAAAGAGACTGAAATAGTAATCTTAGTCACATAAGAGCAATGTCAGTGAATACATAGGCATCTAACGACACAAAATACAAATAATTTTAACATTACAATTCAAAAGTGGTATAGGACATCAAAATAACAGTACCAGAAACACATGGTCACATGATTTAATAAATGTAGTCAATGAAATCATGTCAAAGCAGTTAACACGGAGGCTTAAATTTGTGTAAGATCATTTGACAATTCTTACCACAAATTGCTTCATTGCAGTCAATGATGTGAAAGCCATTATGCATGCAAGCAGCAAGCAGGAGATTCCCACCCTGGGGACACCATTTTAATCGCCACACCCCGCCCCCGACAGCCAGCTCAGCAGTAGGCCTCCTCATGTTACGTGTATCCCATAGGAAGACATTTTCATCGTAGCTGAAAATGGTTCAAAAGCACAGAAGTTATGACTTCAGGTTAAATCGAGTTTGCATGAAACTTTTATTTCATTCTTTATCCATGCAATGTAAATGTTATCAGGTACAAAATACCGTAAAACACAATATATTCGCGGCATGAAAATTTCGCGAATTGGAGCCAACGGCCATTCTCGCAGCATGAAATTTTCGTGAATTGCCACTGGCATCAAATGCATATTGTGTAGGCAAGAACTTTTGCGTGCATTTTAATTTTGCATATTTTGGTGCTCGCGAAATTTGCGAAATTAAAATGCACTCGAACATTCCTCATTTTACAGTAACTTGTTACACTAGACAGCATTCTAAATGCACCGCCCTGATGACATAGTGAAGTCTCTTTATGACTGATTAACAGGTATCAAGTAAACTCATGGCAACAGATAAGCAACAGTCATTTCAAAAGTCCTGTGCCATCTCCAGATGCCTTCAGATATTACATATTACACCTGCATGAGGGTGTTACCTTTTGTACAATTAATCATCTCATACCACACAATATTGCCCATTATGCCCCCTAAACAAAAACAAAACAAAGCAAAACAAAACAAAGTAATCATCATTGAAGCACAGAGCTGTGACACTTCTCAAAATGTTATGTTCTCTAAAGAGCTCCCCAAACATATGTCCTACCTGTGTGTGAATTGTGTATTTTTCCATCTCACAAATACAGTTTTGACTGAGACAGTACACACACAGTGTAGGCTCAGACAATGCTAGTGTATTTCATCTGAAACAGATGGAAGAGCACACTTGCTGTTTTCTGTCTGTTTCCATCTCATTAAAACTCTTTCATTTCAACTCTTACATGTCACAGGATTACATTAAAAACACAAAAGAGAGAGCATATGGATTTGGCAGAAATTCTTTGACACAGGAAGGAGTTGAAGTCACACAAGTTTGAGCCAGATGGGTAGACTACTGGTAACCACAAATGCTGTATGCACCCTTGTGGTGCCAAAGAGGCGGTATTCTCCTCTGGAAAGCTTACCTTCCTGAAGCCAGGCGGAATTCTTGGAATGGATTGGAGTGCAAGCTACAGACACCCATCATATGTCTGGTGAGAGAAAACATGAGTACACATGAAAACCACGAAAGCATCATCACCATCTAAAAATACAAAACACATTCACAATAATATGTAATCATGCTATCCTTCCTCAGACACAAGGGCCAAGCAAACATCAAAATACTGTAATTTTGCTTTAAAAGATAAGATTTGTATGCTTTAACTACCTTGTGTCCAAATTTCAAACACTAGTTGACTGAAAATCCTTTAAAAATTGAACCTTATCAGCTTTCTTAAAGCTACTGCTATGATGGTTTCAAATTCCTCGTGACATTTAACACTTTGTCACCTCTATGCTTGACTGTACATAGAGTTCAAAACTGACTTTTCATTTCATTTCATTTATTTTCATTTCATTTCATTTATTTCCACATTAAAAGCAACAATCATTACATTTTCAAGAGTATAAACATATTCATTGTCAGGGACCAATTAAAGCCTTTCAGGCTTGTTGGGAATTTTCTCTGAACTGTGCTTGTAGATACTACATGTAGCTGTCTTAACAGTTTTGTTACATTCTTTTTCTTTTAATGAAGTGAGGCAGGTTAAATGATCATGAAATGCTTAAACTTTATAAAATTAGAGTTTTAATCCACTCTACAATAAATAAAACTTTATTGCTACACAGAAACATGCATTACATTGAAGAACGACATACCATTTCAAGAAAATCAGTGATTCTAAGATGAATATCTTTGAAATAAATGATTTCCATTATGTTCTGTCAGCAAAATATTTTTTTTTTCCTCAGTCAACTGTCATCAATTACATCATACATGTGGTTCTTTATGCTATTAGTTATCAAAGATATGCCTTGTCTGGGTCAGAGGCACAATAATGGCAGAAAGCAAAAACTGTACTTAGGTGTCCTTCTTCATTTTTCATGTTCTCCATGGTGAAAGAAAAATGAAAGGAAAATAACAGTAAGTTACATAAGTTTTAAACGCAATTGCAGGGGAAATGATTAAACTACCTTTTGCTTGTAAAGCATGGTTGGTGGCAGTCAGTCCTTGTGTCCCAACCTTTGAATTTGCAATCATCTCCTCCTGCACAGGGAGGATGGTGGAGGATTCAAAATGAATTGTGTCACCAATCAAAGGAAACATGCTTTACTCAGATATCTCTTTTTACAGTCATTTCTTTACAATTATGTGGGGTAAAATACATCTTCATGGAAATTGCTCATATAAAGGTAGTATATGAGTTGACATTTGACGTAAAGTTGTGAATGCTGGCAAGATAACATGGAACTCCTATGGCAATTCAAATGGGTTGGTCTTATCAAATTCACCAAGCATCCCATATTTGTTTTTTAAATATAAGTGGTGGTTCTTTGTTTCAGTTGGGAATCTACATAAAATGGAAAACTAAAAGCCATGTTTGAGGTTGTGAACTCTTGTTCTTTCTTCATGACATGTTTACACAGTCAAATACTTTGATTGGTGAAATAGGGGCATGATCTATGCATCTCTATCAATATTTGTTGTCTTCTGAGAGAATAGATTGAATGTACCCGAAAGTGACCACCCAGCTCAAAACCAACAAAGTCGAAGATTAGGATCCTCTGTAATGGACCAAGATAGACATTTGGCATGACCAATTCAAATTTTTTTAAGTTTGTCTTACCTGGGAGAGTAACTTTTTTTTTTCTACCCACTGTCAAAATTTGCCAGCTTAAAACAAAACTGAAATCTTGATATTAGCAGGTCTTTTTTTTTCTCTCTCGACTGTATCTTTTCGGAGAGGCACTGATTTCATCGGGAAGTATAATAATGTGTTTTCATTGATACTTCTTCCTAGTCTTTAAATCCTCTTTACTCCTTTTTCTATGAAACTGCACCTCCTATTATCTCCCTCTCATTTTAATTACTTTTTAATAGGTTAGGAGGGTCCAGTTTCAACAAGTTATTTAGACATCTTGAAACTTAGAGCCTAATCTTTTGAACTACATAGAGAAGTAGAAATTCATTTTGGCCTGCTTTTCAAGGGTTTTGAGCTGAACAGTCACAAATGCAGTCATGTGACCCATGTCAGTGCATTGCCACTCACCTGAATAAACAGTTTTTGGAGTCCAGTAGTCAAATGCTGCGATCCAAGCCTCAAACTCATGGGCCAGCCATTGCTGAGTGACTTGAAATGATGGTGCCCCCTCTTGCGGCCCAAACAGAGACAGTCTGCCTTTAGAATCACTGCATATGATCTGTGGATCGCTACATGATTTGAATGAAGGAAAATAATACCAACACAAAATCAAAGACGAAACCCCTGTTTTCTGAGCACAAGTACCTTCATGTCAAGCAAACATTCTCACATTTCCTAACTCAGGCATTCTTTTCCCTCAAGTACAAAGTGGTTCACAACCTACAACTTTCAGAAAAGAAGGACTCTGTACACAGTCAAATACTGTATATTTGATTGGGTTTTAAAGAGTAATAGTCCAATACAGTATTTTGTCAACATGTTGGGTGGCTATTCAAAGGTCAGTACAGGGATGGTCATTTATAATTATCTGTTGCTCTAAATTTCTATGTAATGCAACTGCAGAGTTACAACACAAAATTCTAAGAGAAGAAAATCATACTACCAAGACCAATTATCACACTGATATCAACCTGATTGAAAATGCACTGCTTCAGAGTATTACTAATGCTTCAATATTCGTGCATGAAATAATGGCAAAGACGCTTATAATTTTTATTCCAGGATTATTGTGATCAGCAAAGATACATCTGAATCATTCCAGAGAATCAAGTTCAAAGAAAATATTATAATAGGAGATTGAATTTTATGTTGTAATAAGATAACAACATTAAAATCTTATTTTCATAATACATGTACAATGGTCCAATACAATCTATGACAAAGCTATTGTCAATAGCTGTTTATGAAATAAAGTTATAAACAAGGTACATACAGGAAACTGATAAATGATGCATGTTATCATAATTATTATTTTTTTCTTGTTTTATGAAGTGATGAAATGAATACTACATCATCACCTTTGAGATCTTCCCGTTGACCAGTCCAGGCTGAGGCCCAAACAGTCTGAGTCAATGTCTGTTGTTGAAATGTGGTTCAGCTGGGGTACAAAGAGTAAAGTCAGAAGTATTAATGTAATCATCTAGATCACATGAGCTACTCAGCTCAGCTCATACTAGATATTCTAGTTTGAAGGTCAAACCTGAACTTGATATAAATCACTTCAACAAATGGAGATTTGTGTCAACTTACCATCAGTGAAACGAGAATGGCCAACACACTGCTTATCACTAATTGCATGGGATTATGGCAACATAATTTCGGCATGTCTACTTCGGATATCTCATAAAGTGATAAACAATCAGTTTCTGTGTGGATTATTTAGCAGAAGGTAAGTGATCAAAGGATTTGTCATGAAACAAAAATAAAAAATATCCTTCTCTTACAAGGTATTTGTTTTGTTAGTAGGGAGCTTTAGATTTTGACGCGCGGACGTTTGAGCCGACGCTTGCGCTGGACGTTCTCCTCTCCCTGCATTGTGTGGAAAAGTAGCTTTAGATTACGCTGGGACGCAACGTATAAAAAACAAAATTGCACCCCCATATGACCAGTGCATGAAGAAGCTGTCTACGTCGCAAACTGTGCGGACGTGAAAATAGCCCAGTATGCGTAGTGAAAAACTCAGGCCACGCAAGCTAAAAATAGATTGACTTTACGCGCGCTACTGCGCACGCTCAGAACATGTTTTTTTCCTTTGAACGTCTGCGCGTCTAAATCTAAAGCTCCCTATTGTTGAATCTCACCTCAACATCCAGGACAAAGATCTTGAGACCTCCCTCTGCATCTACCAGCCCAAGTGTTGGCTTATCAGTAAACATATGTCGGCACCTGCAAAGAATGAATTGAACCTCTTCACACAGTTTTGCCAGGAAAGGCACTTACAAATTCTGTGATGGCATTGCTTTACTATTACTCTGAATTCTGTCAAGTTCATACTGAAATCCAAGCCAAATTGGAGAACAAATATACTGTTACCAACAACAATAAGAGCCAACAAGCAAATTTATTATTGGTAATGTGACATGAGTTACTAGCAGTATGAAATCGTCGGCTGAGAATGATAAGGGCGTTAAGTTGTCACAAAACCCATAGTGTTCAAGACAACTTAATGCCCTTCTCATTCTCAACAGACGAAATTATCACCTTCCTTTCCACTGCATTGTCATGCATAGCAATGGGACACAGCAAACTGAGTTTCAACTCTTGTGTCGATGAAAAAGCACTTAACAGTTGAGACACTACCTGTATGTTGTACGAGCACAGCCGCTGAATAATAATGATAATAATAATAATAATGATGATAATAATAATAATAATAATATTATTAATAATAATAATAATAATGATAATCATAATAACAATAATAATTTAAAGAATAATAATAATTCAGTCAATACTACTACTACTACTTCTACTACTATTAACATGACTAACAATGGAATTGAAATAACAATGACAATGATAATGTACAAGAATATTAAGAGCAACAATACTAACACATTTCTCACCATTTGATATCCAGTATTCCTGGCAAGTCAACTCTTTGTACTTTGTTTAGTTCCACAGCAGTTTTGGGGCCTTCTTCACATTCCTCAAGTTTGTAAAGTTGCAGTTGACCCTTTCTGGAATTGGGCAGTCTTATTTGATTTTCCTCTCCATTCTTTTTATGGTCAAGGAGGAAAGACAGATATACAGTGTTACTGTATGTGAAGAATGAGAAACGGCACTTAATGTGGACATGGCATGTGATCTCATTACTTATTGACTGTATGAGAAACAACCACGCAGCAGTTCCCAGAACTACTTTACATTTTACATTGGCTATGCTCTCCTCTTCTCCCCCTCATTCCCTACACCAAAAAAAAAAAGAAAGAAGAAAAACAAGATTAATATGAAATAACTTAAAGGTGCATGGTCCCAGTGTTTTAGTCAAATGCGTACGCGGGCGCACAGTGCAAGTTTCCTGTAGAGACCTATGCTATCGACTCCTCTTTTGCGCTTACGCTTTGGACCACTTCCCCGAGTCCGAAGAAGTCCGATTCACTGTTGTCAGTGGTCCGATCACAGTTCGGCTCATGATTCGGCTGAGGGGGGGTGACAGCTTTAGCAAACTTCTTTTGTGATGTCATAATAACAAGCACATATGCACGCACCCTGGCATTACTACAGACTACGCGATGCGCACAGAAGACAACGAAGGCAACGTTACTTAGCAACACCTACGAACTTTATTCTTGATGACAGCTCAACTTCGGTAATCTTCGTATCAATGCTAGCAGTGATCGGCAGTATCATCAACAACGCCCTCTACACAATCAGGACTATGCACCTTTAATAATCTTAAATAGGGGGGTCAAATTGCCCCCCTCCCCTCGACATTTCGCGCCATGATTCTACAACGCGCAAAGATTTTGCCGTGCCATTTCATGACTTTTTTCATTTAAATGTCTTGCATATTTTGAGACCAAATTTGTGATGTCCAGGTACACCATTCTGAAATTATGTAATGTTTTGCATATGCATGTCAACCGAAAACAGCTCAAATTCATGATATTGTGTGCAAACCCAGTGCAAATTGTGTTTTGTTTTGTTTTTTTGTCAAATTGATTTTAATTAGATTATTTCAACTTTTAATTATTGAAATTAATCAATTCTAATGTAGATAAGCTGGAAAAAGTGCCTGCAATAAATTTTTGGCAAAAACCACTAGAAAAACAAAAAGGCCAAAAACAATAAAATACATAAGAAACTAACAAACAATAAAAAGCAAAAGAAATTTATTTTGATTGTGCTACTTTTTTGCAAGGAAATTCTTCAATGTGTCTTGAGGAATTCTGAAGCAAAAATTTAGCAATCCTTCAGTCTTTTTAACAGAGTTACAGGCAAAGATATGTTTTCATGCATAAATTTGCATAATAAATAAAGTTAATAAAAATAAAAAATCAATATTTTTCTATTGTATGACCATTGTAGTTGACATCTGGTTCTATGCTCGGGCAAAATTTGGCAGTGATCATGCCATAAGCGGCCAAGATCTGAAGGGTTTGACCCCCCGCAGTAAAAACTTGGTCTCAAATAGCCCAGTTAGAATAGGGTTAAAGCAATGAATAGAAGTACAGAACCAACACTGAGTTTTGGGTGGAAGCTCGGTCTTCTGGTGGACATCCCTCCTGACCTGAATAACAATCAAGAGGGTGTGGGTTTCAATCCCTAGTGAGTATGTATGCCCATGAATTTTTATCATGGTTGCTACTCATAGCATGCACTGGATAACTGCCATTTATTCACATCATAAAAGGGCAATATTTCAATCAATTGGCAGAGAAATGCACTAACCCTGGAGGAAGGTTGTATTAGTGCACAATTTGGTCCAACATATCAATTCTCACAGAGAGAGGTACAGTTTTAATAATGTGACAATAATACTACATGTGCCAGCATATTACAAGTAGCAGTGGCCCAGTGGCCTGTAGCCACTAAAAACTGAAGTTGGGTTACAAGATTTTTAAAAAGGCCACCTGTTGGTGACCTGTTCAGGCATCTTTAGATTCAAAGTGGATCATTGCATTTGCACATATTTCAGGCCGCCCCATATCATTTTTGGCCACAACAAATTTCAGATTTAGAGATCTTATTGGCCCAATATTGGCCCAAGTGGGCCACCAGAGAAGAAAATAAAGTTAGTATTGAGCCCTGTGAAAGCATATGTTATCAAAATGCAGGAGCTAAAATGCACATTTGAAGAACTAGCTAATGAGTTTTTTCCTATAAACAGGATATAATTCAATCGACACGACTGTAGTGTTAATTATCTCCTTTTATCTGGGTACTCTAGCAGATAATTATTCTTGGCTCACATCAGTCCTTTTCAATTAAGTACAGAATACTGTACAAAGTGGATGGTATCCAATGGAAAAGGAGCCATATGAATATCATTCATTTACTACATGTACAATTTATTTTTCTAGAGCTTTACCTGCACTTCTGTCTCTCTGTCTGTGCTTTGGTTTTCTTGGAGTTGATACGTTCCACAAACAACATGATCACACCATGGAGGGATAGGGCACCACTCTGCAGAGTCTGCAAATAGGCCTGTGTCAACCTTGCAGAGTGTACTGGTTGCACTGCTTCCCTTCTTCACATCAGCCATTTCCACTACTCTAGGGAGACAAAAAGAAAAACCCAAATTGTGTCAGTACAGTAGACAAGAGGCCGGTACTACAAGTGTAAAGCTTCAGCCTGCGTCTTTGTGGATGTTGTAACTCCCCTGCAAGTCTGGCTCCATCACCACATCCTAAAGACAAGTTGTATGACAGCTTTCTCGAAGCCGGACTTGTCAGCAGAACGGCTGTATGATGAGGTTTGTCAAGAGAGCTACTACAGACTCATCAAATCCCCCAACTGCCAAGACCAGCTGAATCTTTCTGACCGGTAAGAGTCCCCCCCCCCCCCCCCCCACACACACACACACACACAAATACTATTAATGGGGTTACGCCTTGCTTGATCCCTCCATTTGTAAAGTACCTGTACATGGCAAACAAACATATCTCAGGACTACAACTTGTACTATTAAATATCATTTGAACCTTCCTTTTACAGATTTTTTGCAGGCTTCTCCTGGCTTGGAGAGACCCCCCTCCCTCCCCCCGGCAAATCAGGAAGTGGGGAACACTGCTAAATGCACCCTGTACCCCGGGCCTATTAAACTGCGACCAGCAGCCCCAACGTACAACGTACAGTGGAGAGCGGCGGGTCTCCGGGGCTACCCCGGGCCCAATTACCTCAGGTGAGCTCTCATTCTATTAACTCCCCATCATTGGGCTTCTTATCCAATGAATGTTGCGTTGGTACATGTAATTTATCAACGTCAGATAAGAAGCCCACCCTCCTATTTTGTATTTAAAAATCAACACGGATGACCCATCTGCTGTGCATTCGGGTACAGCGCACGCCCCCCCCCCCCCCCCCCCCCCCCCCCCAGGTTACACATAAGTAACGGTTAGGCCTATGTATTACATAGGCTATACGTATGATCACCTGATGATTGGATCCGACACTAGTTACAGTCAATCACTAGTACAGAGCCATGATTAAGATTCGATGAACACCCCAAAGCCAATCCAAATCAACTTAAAATGACACAAAATTCTTGACTTTCGACTGTCTTTGGCGATCACTCACTGCCGATTCGAATGGCTGACAATGCGTTCCGTTAATCGTTCATGGTGCCCGTTCGTATAACCCTGATTGAGAGAACACGAGACGATGAGAGTGGGTATTTAGTATTGCAGAAGATAGACGTTTCTATTAACATAAGATCTAGCGTTAGTCTTGGGGCGTTATTAGGCCTAACACTCGTAGAGTACCTAGATCTAGGCCTAGGTAGGATGCCCTAATATTATAAGGGCTCCTGAATCTGAATTGAAATTAGAGAGAAACGCAACACAAATATTAATAGATGGGACTATGCTTTTTAGGTTACCTTACAAAACGGTTACCCCATTCAGTAATTTTCGTGTAGGCCTATGGGATAAAATCACAAATTTATCGTTAGTAGGTTGTAAAGTCTCGTTCAAAATATAAAATAATACCGATTTTTCACCAACGATCGTGGGGTTTCGGTTTCGAATCATCACGAAGACAGGTGGTGTCGCACTAACGAAAACGTTATGACCGATCCACGGCGCGGCGCGCGGTATTTTTTTTTTTTTCCGTAACCCTAACGCGTCGAAATTGCCAATTGTGTCACTTGAGCAAAGACTATCAGTGTACTGGCTGGTTTAGCCCATTGTTATTCAATGTTATGATGTCTGACATTCCTCTCAGGACCGACATTCACACTCTGCTGTATGCTGATGATTGTGTAGTCTGGCAGTCGGGAAATGAGTACCGCTCTAGAACAACATTTGAACACCTTGGATGGGTGGTTTTCATCATGGGGACCTAAAATCTCTCACACAAAAACCACACCTATGCTGTTCTCTCACACGCCTAAGGAGGCTATTTTGAGGGCGAGAAATTTTAACGACAAAGGATAAATATAAATATTTAGGAGTTATTTTCGATAAGAGGTTAAATTGGATAGCCCATATACATGAAGTGGCATCCAGATGCAAACGAAAAATCAATATTTTGAAGAGTTTAACTGATGTGAGATGGATTAGAGGGTCAAGTGATTTATTGTCTGTATATAAAGCAATAATTCGTTCTTTGATGGATTATGCTTGTGAAGCATATGATTCAGCATCATCGTATGTAAAAAACATTCTCAATTCAGTACAGTATCAAGCTCTAAAAATCTGTCTAGGAGCCAGTATAGGCACCTCCCTGACAACCCTGCAAGTAGAATCAGGTGAATTACCACTAGATCTAGGAAGACACATGTTCACTGCCCATATTGACACTGTTCCAAACCATCCCTTAATACGGGATATCAAAAAATGCTGGCAATTTAATTTCTACGAAAGTGGAAATCCTCACACCCCATTTGGTGAAAGAATCATGAAATGTGAAGACCTATTGTTTCCCCAATATATGGAAAAAGTACAACCTTTTCAACTACCGTTTTGGCACTGGCAGATGCCAGCAGTGTCCACGGAGTTCAGACATGATGCTGTCCAAGTGTGATCATGTACTACATCAGCAGCAAATCGCTCTTGAATTGATAGACAGGAAATGGCAAAATTATGTTCATATATACACCGATGGCTCAAAGTGCCCTAAAACTTGCAAAGTGTCCGCAGCTTTCTATGTTTCTCATTGGAAGTATGCACAAGGAAAACGCATACAAGACTTTACGTCTGTGTACAGAGCGGAACTGATTGCCATTTATGTCTCTGAGCTGGCTAGAACAAGTCTCGAATCTTTATGCTGGAGTGGTAATTTTTTTGTGATTCATTAAGTGCTTTACAGGCTATTAATTCAAATAAGCCGGAATGTTTTGTAAGTGAAATTTTAATAAGATGTACGGAATTGAAATATAGAGGAATAAATGTAAATTTTGAATGGATACCCATCAGTCATTGTGGAATCAATGGAAATGAGGTTGCGGACAGAGAGGCAAAAGCTGCTTTACGTCGAAATGTTATTGATATTGAAAATGGTCTGAATATGGCAGAATGTAAACATTTGCTTAGAGAGTATTTTATGGAAAAATGGCAGAAACGATGGGACGAAGCAGAATCTCCTCTGAAGTTGATACAAAAAACAGTCAAGAAAACTTTTCAATGTTCCGTAGTCAACTGGAAAGAACAATCTATTATGCATAAATTGAGAATGGGAAATATTTCTTTAAATTATGATTTGTTTAGATTGAATATGCATGAAAATGGAATTTGTCCGAACTGTCCACAAATGTTTGAAACAATCACCCATTTTTTAAGTGAATGTCCAAAGTATACAATAGAAAGAAGTATGTTATTAGCAGAAATAGATATCACTCATGTGCGCCATATTTTGCAGTTTGTAGGAAGTACTAACTTAAAGCATATGCATGCTTTCGTTCAGTATGTCCAGAGGACAAGAAGATTCACTCTAACACAAAATTTTGTTAGATATTAAGTACAAGTATATGTTTGATTTAATCATTCTGCACATTGCACACCGCCCAGATGTTTGCTTTATATCTTAGCGTTGTTTTGTTTTTTAATTAATGTAAATTTGTGATAAAATTCGTGTTGAATATCCCGATTAATCACGAGCATCGGTCGAGCCCCTCTCGTGTATTGGAGTGGCCTAGGCAGGCGGACAGCCAATCACGGCCCCTCCTTGCTGAGAAGTCTGCTCAAGGTACCGAGCCGGACTGGCCAGAAAATACGATCGTCGATTGGGCAGCTCGAACCGAGGCCAGTGAGCGAGATTTCATTTTGATATAATGTATTATTTTGAATTATTTATCAATAAAATGAAAATAATATAGGTTAAAATTTGAAAAATTTAAAGTGATTTTATGAATATTGATTTGGTGTAAATATTCCTAGAAGAATGATAAACGCCAAATAAATTCAAATAACAACAACAAACAACAACAACGGTTTTGTACGCATGCGCTTGGTAGTTATACAATTATGTACACATTATACCAGTGGCATGGTCGTCTGCTAACACAGAATCAGATTCGAATGTGAATGGCACGCCCTTCAAACATAACAACGGGTTTGTGTGTAGGTGTGTGTGTGTGTGTGTGTGTGTATGTGCGTGTGTGTGTGTGTGTGTGTGCGTATGTGTGTGCGTGTGTGTGTGTGTGTGTGTTTAAAAAAGAAGGTGATTCAGTAGCACAAGTGTGTGCGTAAGGCAGATATGGATTGGCTTGAAGTTACTAAGTAATCAGAAAGCCTTTTCTGAGATATTCATGCAACATTCTATGTCAAGTAATACGCTACGCATGGTATGATTTGTATATACATTGTATATAGGACTATATTGTACTGTGTGTAAGAAAAATATGATTTAGAAGCACAAGAGATAAGAATTCAGCTGCTTATTTTTGTTCAAATTAATTTCATTGTAAACATGGGCCTGATATCGATGGAATTCTAATAAAGAATATCATTTTTTCAAGTTTTTTGGTGTAATATTCTGTTCGCACTGCAAGTATACACTCAACACTAACACGTTCCCATTAATCGAAGTTCCAGAGGAAAATGAGAAGTGAGGACACAAGTCGTATAAATGGTAAATTGGAGCTTTATTCGAAGACGTTTCACATGAGCAAGCCGTTTAGCAAGTATATCATTTTACAAAACTCAGCACTCGGTATATCGTGTACATCATAAGCAGTGAGGTGACTCACCTTGCTGGTATATTAGCAGGGAGGTGAGACTAAAATTCTCTCACCTCCCTGGTACACGGGAGGGTGCCTTTTTCAATCAAAGTTACAAATCACTGGTCACTTTCATTGACAGCGATCAGTTGTGTTCAGATTATTTATGGGCTGCCTTACGCGGCAGCCTCAAAAGTGGAGTGAGCGTCAGGTGGTGTCCGTTGACAAGCCACGAATGATTTTATTTTTATTTTTATTTTTATTTGTGGGGGGGGGTAGGATAATAGTGCTGCTTGATATAATGATGTGTACATAGGCCGTGAGGTAAAAGAAATTTCATTTTAATTCAATTCAATCCGATTTTATTGTCCGTTTCTGGAAATTTGTTTTGTTAACATGCATTCAAGTTACATCGATACATACAATATACAGAGCACACGTTTAACATGGATACATAGACATGATAAACACGCAAGAGATATACAGCAATACAATGTCAATGTCATTGTCAGAAATATATAACATTAAAGAAATATTAATATGTATAAATCAAGTTGTGTTGGGTGTGGTGTACATTAACATACACAAGTGTGTAAACATGTATCAGATTTATAATAACTATATAAAACTTTTAAACAATATAAATTAATACATCTTTACGTCTAAATAAGTGATGGTATATATAAAAATCTCGAAGGCTATTATGTGCGTGTGTGTGCGTGTATATGTGTATACGTGTGTGAACGTAAAAAAAAAATGTAAGTCTATGATTTTTGACAAAACCGTATAAATTACATCCATACGATTGTTCTTTTGTTTTTGTTTTACAACAGCTGAGATACTGTATGATGTAGTAATTAGCTAGTCAACTGTCAGGATGGCGTTAACAGCTGTCTGTGAAGGGTTAGTGTGTAGGATCGCATTTGTATAACATCAAAAATCTACGGTTTAAAGATGTTAAAAGCAATGACAGTATTCAGTGAAACACTGTGCCAACATCGATCCATGTGACGTTTACATGAATGGTTAGTCCAGCGTGGCACGACATAACTATGTGCATGTATAAGGTTGAGCCAACATTGGTTCGAAACCAAGATGTTGACTCCACTAGGAATTAATCACCTACACAGTGTTCAAAATTCATTCTGCCCCCCTCCCCCGCAGAAAAGTGGTGTTTTGATGTGCTCGTCACTTAATTTATGAAGAGTATTTTGATAATTTGTAAAGAAATCATTGAGAAATTTTTTGAAATGTATTTTCCATGATGAAGCAATAGAACTGATGTCACAGAGGTTATTTGTAAAATATTTGGAGTGATTACTATAGAGGATGAATTTGAAATGGAATACAAACATGTATTTTAAAGGTCCTGTTTACCGTTGAGAACAGTGATTTAAAAACTGTTCAAGATATCACTTTTGATGCATATTATGTGTAGGTCATTTCGTTGTATCACAAAACATCCCACCATATAAAACGTTTTCAATAAAGCATGAAATATAAGGAGATATCACTATTTTTCTCACTAAACCATAACTGTAGACGGTTTAATCTGGAAACATTTTTATTATAACTATTGTACACATTTTGTATATCTAAAAATATATAACATCGATGATAATGGTTCAAATATTTATCCCTAACGCACATTTAAGAACTATTTTGAAGCACCAATGCTGGGTTTTTGTTTCATATGCAAAAGGTAAATGATGCCTTTACGTTAGAATATGAAATTTTGCATACATGTACTTTTTTTTTCTATTCTCTTGTATAGGAAGTCGCTGGAAACGTCATAGATTGCCTGATTTTCTTGATCGATTATAATTTGTTGAAGATTAGAATGATACATTTCTTAAGAAAGTTTTCCTCAATCTTTAACCAATAATATTTTCTTATTTGCCAAGGTTTTTTTTTAATTCTTTTTTAAAAAGTTATCTTTAGTTTGGACTTCCCCTTACTTTAGGTTTCAAACACAGACATGTAAATTCATCTATTTCAACGTTTGACGTTGTACCTCAGATCAACAAAAGTTGTCGATTTCTACAGCCTGGATGCATTAGGATGCGTGCAGAATATGCACAGAAATTGGTTAGGAAAAACATATAGCACTAATACTAATGTAGTCATATGAGCGGTTGAATTGGCAGAAAGGGATGGAACAAACTTTATGAACATCCCAGCTAGCAGACTGAGGTAAAAAAGACGTCTCAATTTGGTTTCAACTACATGGTCAAAGTTGTCGCAAGTCTTAAAATGACCAGAAAAGACGTGATTTCAAAGTCTCTTTGAAACGAATTTATCACGTCATGTTATGGACATCCTGATGTGTTACGTCAGTTTTCCGACATATTTATTACCTAATAATGGTGACATATTGATGACGTAAAATTTACGTCAAATTTGTAATTTTTACGTCATAAACACGTATTAATGACGCAATCTACGTTGGTTTGCAACGTATTCATAGCTTTATTTAAATGACGTCTTAATACCGTAATATATACTTTGTTTTACAACGCATTTATGGCGTCATATGAGCGACGTATTAACGTGAAATTTCAGTTTTGCGACGTATTTATAACGTCATATTAGCGACGAACTAAAGACGTAAAATTCAAGTCAATTTTGTGACGCATTATTCACGTCGTATTTACGACGCATAAGTGAAGTAAAATTTACGTTGCTTTGCAACGTATTTATCACGTCATATTAATGACGTATTATAACGTGAAATTTAGGCTACACTGTTTTGGGACGTATATATGACGTTATATTAGCGACATCTGAACGTTATGTTCCCGTCAGTTTGCGACGTCTTTGTGACGTCATATAATTAGGCCTACGAATTATAGAGTTTTATAGTTATATCAGTTTGTTTGCAATGTGTTTATCACGTCATATTAATGACGTATTATAATAACGTTAAATTTACGTTGTTTTGTGACGTTTTTATGACGCTATATTAACGACATGTGAACGTTATGTTCACGTCAGTTTTGTGACGTCTTTATGACGTCATATAATTAGGCCTACGAATTATAGTTTTGTAGAGTTATATCAGTTTGTTTTGCAACGTATTTATCACGTCATATTAATGACGTATTATCACGTGAAATTTAGGCTACATTGTTTTGGGACGTATTTATGACGTTATATTAGCGACATATGAACGTTATGTTCACGTCAGTTTTGCGACGTCTTTGAGACGTCATATTATTAGGCCTACGAATTATAGAGTTTTATAGTTCTTCTTCTTCTTCTTCTTCTTCTTCTGATTAAGTCTGCCTCCTTCAATAGACTGAAGATTCTGCAGACTGGTGCTATTTACATTATAATACAATTTATTTACAGATATTTACAAGCACATAGAAAATTTGACGAAAAAACTAGCCAGTGTGATCAACCGTTAGACGGTTTCGAAATGATCTCACAGATGGCGCTGAAACAATTTCTGACGACAGGGAATTCCAGTTCCTTACAGTTCTTGGGAAGAACGAATGGCGATGCGATTCAGTTCTCGAATATGGTACCTGATAGGAGTGTGGTTGCGAGGCTCTCGTTAACTGAGTACCCTGTTTGATAATAAAGTCCTGTGCTGAAAGAGGAGTGAGATTATTGTGTATTTTGTACATCATAATTAGCCTGTCATTTTCTCTGCGCTGTTCCAGAGTGGTCCAATTAAGTTCTTGTAGCATTTTGGTGACACTCGAGGTGTTATGGTAGCGATTAAAAGTGAATCGCGCAGCTCTTCTCTGGACCATTTCCACTTGGTGGATTAGGTTCTTGGTAGATGGGTCCCAAACTGTGGAAGCATACTCAACAATTGGTCGAACCAACGTTTTGTAAGCTGTGGCTTTGACATCAGAAGATTTTATGCGAAGATTGCGTTTTAGAAATGCAAGCACGTTATTGGCTTTATTGACAGTATTGTTGATGTGTTGGGTCCACTTCAAATCAGAAGTGATGGTTACACCCAAGTACTTCACGGATTCAACAGATTCAAGAGGGGCGTTATTTAGATGATACACGTGTTGCACCCTACTTCTTTTCCTGGATATTGTCAAAACCTTACACTTATCTGTGTTCAAATCCATCATCCATTTTTTCGCCCAGTCACCAATTTTGTTTAGGTCCTCTTGAAGATTTTGCGTATGATGTTGATTGTCGATGGTCATGTAAGAAATTGCATCATCGGCAAAAAGGCGAACCTTTGACGCGAGACCATCAGGCAGGTCATTGATGTAAAGTAGAAAGAGGCAAGGCCCAAGAACCGACCCCTGAGGCACTCCAGATCCTACCGCTACTGAAGAAGATTTAATACCATCCAAAACGACCCTCTGACTTCTTCCATTGAGAAAACTTTGAATCCATTTCAGATTTTTTCCCCTGATACCGTAGTAGTCCAGTTTACGTAAAAGCCGCTCATGTCCAACCTTGTCAAAAGCTTTTGAAAAATCCATGATTATAACATACGTTGAAGTTCCTATGTAAATCGCTTGTGAAACCAAGTAATTGTTTTTCACATGACATGTTCTTACGGAAGCCATATTGCAGGGGAAAAATGATGTTATTTTCGTCCCCGTGCTTCATAATTTTGCTGGCTAAAACATGCTCCATTAGTTTACAGCAAATATTATGTCAGCGAAATGGGGCGGTGATTTACAGGAGTAGATCGATTACCTTTCTTGTAGTTATATCAGTTTGCTTTGCAACGTGTTTATCACGTCATATTAATGACGTATTATAACGTTAAATTTACGTTGCTTTTGCGACGCATCTATAACGTTGCATTAGCGACATATTAACCTTATGTTCACGTCAATTTTGCGACGTCTTTATGACGTAATTTCATTAGGCCTACGAATAGTTTTATAGAGTTATATTGCTTTGCTTTGCAACGTATTTATCACGTCATATTAATGACGTATTATAACGTTAAATTTACGTCGTTTTGCGACGTATTAATGACGTTATATTAACGACATATGAACGTTATGTTCACGTCAGTTTTGCGACGTCTTCATGACGTCATATAATTAGGCCTACGAATTATAGTTTTGTAGTTATATCTGTTTGTTTTGCAACGTATTTATCACGTCATATTAATGACGTATTATGACGTTAAATTTACATTGTTTTGCGACGTATTTATGACGTTATTATATATAAGCATATATAATATATTAACGTTATGTTTACGTAAGTTTTTCGACGTCTTTATAACGTCATATAGTTAGGCCTACTAATTATAGAGTTTTTTAGAGTTATATCAGTTTGCTATGCGACATATTGTCGTCAGAGTGACGACATTTTCACGTCATTACTGTTGTCAGAAAGACGTCGAAACTGTCAACAATAAGACGAATTTTTGTTCAAATGGAAGATATAAAAATGACGTCATTATTTAGACTTCAGAAAGGCGCAATGATTGTCGTTTGTTTAACGTAAATAAGCAAAGAAAGCAGACATCATTTAGACGTTTTAAACTGATGCCAGAAAGTCGTATTTCTGCTCAAATGGATGACGTCTAAAAGACGACATATTTGTGACGTCTTTCTGACGTCTGGGTTGTTATACAAAGACGTCATAAAGACGTGTAAATGACTAATTGAAAGACGAGACTGACGTCAAAAAAAATCTTTTAGACGAAAATAAACAAAGATACTGGACGTCATATAAACGTTTCAAACTGACGTCAATATGTCGTATTTTTGCTCAAATGGAAGTTGTCCAAAAGACGCCATTGGTGGTCATATAAGAGTCGTCTTAATAACGTGTAAATCACAATTCTAAAGACAAGATGTACGTCAGAACGTCATGAGCACGTCGTATACACGTCAATTCATGACTTTTTAACGTATATTGGAAAAGAAAACAAGGAATACATCTGAAAGACGCCTTTTCTTCAAGAACAAGGGTAATGGACGTGATTTTGACGTCATTTTGAAGTCGTGGCCAGTTGGTTTATCAGTATTTCAGTTGAAGATCTAATAAAGCGCTTGTGAGCATCTCAAGGTACAATCATGATAAAAATCTAACCTACCCTACTCCTGCAAATGTCCTAAGCCTTACATCTACGTCTACCACCTATTCATATATAGTTGCTAGCACGTTTAAGGGGAAAAATTTGTAATCAATGACATGGTTACTAAACTAGGTCACAGCAGGCTCAATCTTGAAATATATAAATATGTGTTCATAAAAACACGCTGAAGTTTGAATAACAAACATTTTTTAACAATAGAGTGCACAATTTCTGACATTTTAATGATTATGACCAGAATGTTTATGTTTTCAGACGTGAACAACGACCAGCTGTGACCTCGCTTTCATTTTCTTTCAGAATAACTCTTGATTATCATACGTTTTTTACGTTAGCATACACAAAACTTTGCAAGTAACGATATACTGCACACCTACCACACCCACACAAACACACAAACACACATTGCACGCACTCGCACGTGATACACACAAAGACACACACATATAGTGCATGGAAGGTGCAATCATTGCACTTTCAGGCGCCCGCCCTCGAGTTTTCGGTGCAAAGAAAACATACACACACACACACACACACACACACACACACACACATTGTGCCAAATAACAACACATTATAAAACGATCGTTTCAAGTCGCTTCGACAAAATAATGTGTATTACTCATAAACCCATGAACCCACCTGGGAATCTGTACCAGTTAATGCAAGGTGATTGTTTCTATAATATATCGATCATGAAGTTTCATAAAAAAGTTACGAGTATAACAAGAACTCGAGTTTTGGAGCGCCGACAATCGATACAAAAATTATTCATTTTTCTAGTTTTGGTGTTGTAATCACTGGATAAGGAGACTACTAGAGTCCATGACGTCATGTGTGGACAACAATGTAAAGAAAACATGAAGAGAATTCCACAAAGAAATCATTTTTCATGAAAATTACACATTCCATCAACTTAATTGATACTGACATAAGTTATGTTAAAGGCACTAATCATTCCCCCTACTTTCTGAAAGCGGTTTTTATAGTCAAATGTTCTTTCATTACGCAAGAAAAGTGAAAACATGTTTTATGATTTTCTTTATATTTTCTTTATGTTGTTGTCCACACATGATATCATGAACTCAAGTATCCTCTTATCCAGTTGTACCAACATCAAAACGTTAAAAATTCATAACTTTTGCATCTTTTAAAATATTATGCGATTTTCCTTTAACTGTCACTGATAGTGTTTTACTAATGTTGCTGCTTTCACTCAATCCACATTTCTCTTTGGGTTTGGGTTTCCTTCACTGATGGTCGTTTTGGTAGAGGTAACGAGGCACTTGATGAGGAGAACTATAGGGTTGGCAGTGATAAAGTGAACATCCAAAAATATAGACCTATATATTTATATTGAGAGATCAATTCAAACCGTACGTGATATTATAATTTTAAATGAAAATGAGTTGCTGTTTGCTTTATAAATGGTGTTTCAAAATGCCTTTATAAAGCTGATTGAATTAATATATCAATATAGAGATTTTATCGATCGAAATCAATGATTACTCTCCCCCAGCTTCTCTTCCCTCCCCCATCTTCATCTTGGATGTTAGTGCATGAGAATTTAATCATATATCTTGATCTACATGAACCTGAACTAAAAAGGAGCCTACTACGCCTTTCTGAATCATTTTTTTTTTTCAAAGCACAATCATCGTGAGGTTGGAGAAGTATAAACCCAAATTAACCAAGTAGTGTATTCATGTTACCCAATTAGACATAATGCCCACTTCGAATCTGACTCTGCGTGGCTTAATAAACATGATCAATGTTAACAATAGCAATTGCTGCAGTTGTACGCCTATATAGGCCTATATAATACTTATATCATAATTCATTCCAAGCTTAGATTTCCAATTTACTTTTGCAAGATATTGATGAAAACTTCGAGTTTGCATCTTGTACTCCGTGACTGAATTTCTCTTTTCTAATGTTTTCATCGAGACGCTCAGCGCTTAGAAACATTGTAATAAGCGCTTTATAAATGATATTTATTATTATCATTAACAACGCAAGTGACAAAAGGAAAAGTGTCAGCAACCAGTAGTGTAAGCAGACGGCAAAGCAGAACGCGATGCCGATGGCGAAGTGGAAACACGCACACGCACACAACACACACAAACACACACACACACACACACACACACACACACACGCACACACACACACACACACACACACACGCACACACACACACACACACACACACACACACACACACACAAGCCGTTGTTATGACAGTTCACAAGGCGGCGTGCCATTCTCACATTCTAATCTGATTCTGTGGTTAGCAGACGACCATGGTACTGTATACAAGAAAGCAACACAAGTATCGCAACCAACTACTGTAGTACTTTGATAGTCTTTGCTCAAGTGCCACAATTGGCAATTTCGACGCGTTAGGGTTACGGAAAAAAAAAAAAAAAAAAATCGCGGGGCGCGCAGTTTGTGGCATCGGAAGGGGAACACCCGTACACAGACCGTCGGCTGCTGCAGGTGTAATATGAATGTTGTTGCTGGCGATGAGGTCGACGAGTCAATTCATTCCCAATTCAATTCAGTTCATTTCACTTCAAATCAAATCAATTCAATTCAGTTCAATTCAATTCAATTTAATTCAATTCAATTCAATCCAATTCATTTCAATTCAATCCAATTCAATTCAATTCAATTCAATTCAATTCAATCCAATTCAATTCAGATAGATGCCAATCAGATCAATCACGAAATAGGTCTACAGGGCTACATTTCAGTAAATTTACATGGAACATGATAGCTATACAGTGATCGATCTGACTATCAGATCACTGTATCAGATAAGGAGGGTATATGTCCCGAGAAGTTACTAGTACACAAACAGGTAATTTTGTGTTGGGATTTTAACAGGGTGAATATTAAATTCATACTAGGCCCTGCATCATACACACCTTGAACCTTGAAGAAGTAATCCCTGTTGCAGCGTTTCATAGGAAGCTAAACTGGGATGGTACATAGTGACATCAAAGGCCAACAGACAAACAACAACAACAACAAAATAATTTCATTTCATTTATTTCCACATGAAAAGTCTGCAACAAAAGTGACATTTGACAGTATAATTTTTCTACAAAGTGTGGGGGACCAACTCAACAGAAGCACACAAATCTTGTTTGTAAAAGGCCCCATGTGACATAACATGACAGTCACAGATGAAATACACAATAAACAACATAAAATAAATCAGGATAGAAAGAGACAAAAGGAGAATAAAAAGATGGAGAGTGGATAGAGTTAGAAATATATAACAGATCAAATGTCAATAATAATTTACTTTTGAACGTTTGACTAAATCGTTTCAACATTTTGGTAATGTTTAAGTCAACTGAAACACTATATTCCAAAGAAAAAAAAATATTCCAAATCAACTGAAAAGAACAGGAAGATAAGGAAGAAGAAGACGAAGGAGGAGGAGGAAAAGAAAAAGAAGAAAAAGAAGAAGAGGAGGAGGAGGAGGAGCAAGATACATGTTCACGGACTTTCTCCCCAACTGACATACATGTATATTAAATATGTGTTCCTTTGGAAAGTAGACCACATTTCTAAATCCGGTGTTGCCGATCGAAAAAGGCCACAACAATACGCTAATCCGAAAATGAAAAGAACTGTGCGTACAATAACGAACCTTCAAATAAAGATTAAAAAACAAAAATCTTTTCGGATTAACGAACCGTCGGAACAACGAACATTATTTCATTTTCGAATTAACGAACCTTCGGAACAACGAACCTGGGGGGGGGGGGGGGGGGCGACGAACGTTTTTGAGGATAGGGTCTGCGGAACCTGGGGGTTGGGTTCAAGACCACTACCCCACCCCCTGCTCAGACGAGAATAATCTAAGGGCAGAACCTTTGGAAATTCGTTGGTGTTATTTTGTTTCCGATTCTTTTTTTTTACGAGCAAAACAAAAACAAACAAAAACAACAACCTGGGAGCCTGCAGCCTATATTATATTAATTATCAAAGTTTCTTGACTTAAAATGTAAAAGGAAAGGACTGATTTTATGACATCTTTCCACCGCTCCAATCGGAGAAGTGGTGAGTTTAAAATAATGACATCATTTCCTGTTCACTCTGAATACATTATACCGGGTGTCCCAAAAAAAGCGGAACGGTGGATTTTCAGTACCTTGTGTTCTAAAAGTGATATATTTCTTGACATCATTAGAGAGAGCATATTTCGTAGAAGACCATGATACCAAAATCATTAAATTTGGTTCAGTACTTTTTATTCTACGCCAATTTCTGTAAATGCAGTCATTTTCAATTTTTTGCGACTTATGAGATAATAATTTGGGTGCGACACGCGTTCCATACGGTGAATTGTGTAAGCTCGCTGATCCATGTCAACAAAAGATAACGCTTTCATATTTGGCGCGCGCACACACAGACACACACACACACAGACACACACACTGTTTTTTCCTGGCCCGTGCCCAATGTGAAAGCTGTATCTTTTGTTGACATGGATCACCGAGCTTACACAATATTCACCGTATGGATCGCGTGTCGCACTCAAATTATTATCTCATAAGTCGCAAAAATCCGGCGAAATTTGACAATGACTGCATTTTCAGAAATTTGCGTAGAACAAAAAGTACTGAACCAAATTTAATGATTTTGGTATCATTGTCTTCTGCAGAAGATGTTCTTTCTAATGATGTCAAAAAATACATCACTTTTACAACTTTTTCCGCTTTTTTTGGGACACCCGGTATAGTTGACCATTATTTGTTAACTTTCATGTTACATAACATGTTAAATTTAGGAATTCTATAAAACCTCGTCATACGCCTGATTTTGAAAAATTTCCGTCTTTTGACTTGTACCCCTAAGTTTCCGTTTATAGTCAACTAGAACAAGGAGAGGAAGTTAAAAGAAAGAAAATAATTCTGACCAGGAACGCGCCCAGTGACAAGCCGAAGTCCGGAGGGTATAATAATGTGTTACTTTGATGTGTGTGCCTCTTTTCTTATCTGTCTTTTGATAGCAAGGTGGTCTTACCACACACAGCAACAAGCGCTGGGGCTACATATACGTTCGTATAACATTCAACCAGGGATGTGCTAGAGTTGGGGAAGAAACAATAATCTCTCCTTCCTACCCATCATGCTCCGTGATCCAGAGAAGTTATGCGCTCTATCACAGGTGTTTATAAAGATTAATGAATCGCATTGACAAAAGGCAGCACTTCTATACATTCACTCCTCTATCACACTGACCTCAATGGAGGTCTGTGCTCTATCACAATAGACCCAGCGAGCAAGCTGTTCGCTGTCCCTTTCAGTATATTGGCAGCAATATCAGTGTAAAGAGAACATGATATGGGAATAAAAACCACTAAAAAATGTACTTTAGTGAAAAATGCTACTAAACTCACAAAGATGCCTGTATTAGCCTGTTAGGTCTACTTAATACAAAAGATTCATTCTTTATAGTTATCCCGTTATTATAGTTGTATCCAGGTTTACAGCACATTCAGGTGCTATAAACCTGGCGAACAAAATAATACACAAATCAATGTACGTAAAATGGTGAAAACGTTAACAACGTTGACAAAATGAATGCCTTTATGACATGATTTATAAACAAGCAAGTTGAAGAGTGAATGTGCTGTTATATGTCATTATTTTCTTGTTATTATACGCACATGTAGTAGTGACATATAGGCCTACGTGGTTGTTTTGCGAAAACATGTTAGCATTATTTTGAAAACCATTATTTTATTGTCGTATGTCTGATTTTCATGACACTGCTAACCATTCTGCTTGTACGACTTTTCTTTTTATTGTCAAGACCAGAACACCTAGTAAAATGTTCCAAGGGAGAATTATAGATACTGAGCGCGCGAAGGTTGTGCAATTGGTCCGCATTGTCTGTGCTCCTTTTCTCCATGTTATTTTGTTAAAGCCTGCCTCACATAGCAACAAGCGTCGAGACTACATTTTGATTTCTATAAACTTCGGCAATTTCAATTAATGATGAGAAATGCAAATCGCTTCAGTATTCAGACATGTACGTCAGAGCAGGGAAGTGTTACGGATGGAGTGGCAACTCTTCGTAATCGATGCAAACACATGCTTTGGTTCTAAAAGAGCAGTACAATGGAATGTCTAGCATTCCTCCTCGCGTTGATATATTGCTCGGCGCCGCTCTAGCTCCAAGACGAAATATTAGCCGGGTTCACACGTACATCAATTAGCGGGATACAAATCTCGAGATTTGCATCGCGATCGTCATCCCGAGTTTTTTGCACGTGTGGACAGAAAAAACCCGAAAATTAGCGGGATAAGCATCGCGATGCTAATCCCAAGAAATCTTGCGCTGGTTCGCCAATTAGCGGGATAATTGGCCCCGCGCTGGTACGTGTGAACGGTCGGGATTAGAATCTCGAGTTTTTACATCCCATCATGCAATGCGCACATAACAACAGCGAGGCCTCTGCGAAGAGGTCCTTCACCTCTTTGGAGAACAATAACAACAGCGCGCGAACCACACCACTGACGCGTAAAAGACAATGGACAAAGGAAAGTGCGCACAGGTGGTGATAGAGAAGGGCGCTGCGTGACCCAGTTTGCAGGCTTTGCTGTTATCTCTATCGGCAATTAGCGGGATAATTCGGTACGTGTGGACGCTCGCCAAATTAGCGGGATACCGATCGCGATCGCTATCCCGCTAATTTGGTACGTGTGGACGCTCGCAAAAAAACTCGGGATGAGCATCGCGATCGTCATCCCGCTAATTTGTACGTGTGAACCCGGCTATAGAGACGAAGAAAATGTTTCACATTTCATTGAATTACAAGCTATATTTCAACGCAATATTTCAATGAAATACTAGAATCTATTTAGAACAGTTTAGGAGAGAATTTAACATTATCAACATATATTTCTTTACTCTTCATAATACGTAAATCGAACTGAAATGGAAATTAGGTCCTCTTAAAAAATGAACAAAAATTATGCGCATGCTAGCTGTGTATCTTTTAATCTGGCATATCAAAATTGTGATCTGCCCAATATAGAATTCCACTAAAGTGTGTTCCAGCGTAATTTTCTACTTTACAGTGCATTTTGGTTCGCTGCTCCAATTTAAATTAAAGCTCACACATTGATTGTTGCTAGCACACTGAAAGAGAGAGCGAACTGCAGCAGAGGGAAATCTTTTCTGTTGAAAGAGCGCTAGGCCTGATTACTGAATGCTGTCTTTTGTCAAAGCACCTGTGTACCATCTGTAAGATAAGAGCACTAGTCCTGATTACTGAATTTTCTCTTTTGTCAAAACACCTGGGTACCACCTGTCATTAAGCGCATAACTTCTCGGGTCGCCCTGCATGGTCAGACGAGTCGTTTTGCAGACCTCTTTGTCTCCGCCTTATTGGAAAACCAAATCGAAGGAAATGCATAGGAAGGTGAGTGAATTACAGAGAAAGATTCAAATGAAAGCTTGATTTTTTTTTCATCCTTAATTCCCCTATTGCTTTCAAGGGAAAATCACTCTTTGGTCAAGTTGATTTTAGAAATGAGAGAAAAATAAATCAAACAAAGACAACAAACATTGTTTCATTACAATAAGATAGGAAAATTACGGAATTCTATTTTTTCACAGAACTTTCCAGAAATATACAATTTAATTTCAACAAGATTCACATGGGCAAATTAAACTGGGAGTGATGTAATGATTTCGAAAATCTCTTGTTTTCTTGCGTGCACAAGTCTTCAATCAATATTCACATTTATCACACAAAACAAGAAGGAAATGAAAGCTGTTCAACTGTGATAATAGCTGAGAAGTTCATAGGTGCGCTATCGACAAAGGAATGGTCGTTGTTTCTTTTTTGGAGTGTACGAACATTTCGAAGAATTGTTTTCTTTTTAAAGTGATGATATCATTTCTTTGTCACTCATACATTTGTAATTGGGACAATGTTAATCATTTGGGAAACATTCTAAACTCTCATATTCCACAACCTTATTTCACGTCCAATATTAATAAAAACGTCTACCATTTTACCTTCTTTTTTTCAATTTGTCAAATAGAAAATGGAGAGGAATTTCCCCTTAAGTTGTGAATGGAAGATATAGATGAATACCCGACAGGGAGGGGGGGGGTACTGTGTGTGCCTGTCCTTTCAATCTCAGTCGACATACCTTGCCTCACATAGCAAGCAATAATCGCAGAGACTTTGTACGTATTTTCATGTAATTCGACTTTTGAAAGGACTCGGTTGACTTATAGGAACGTTTACTGCTCCCGCTTTGTTGTGAAGACGAGGGCAAAGATTGGCTAGTTTACTCCTCCTTCAGTGACAAAGGGTGGCTTGAATGGTGTATTACGTCACAGGATGTCGTAGCAGACCCTCTGTCGTCTCAGTCGGAGGTACGAAGCGGGTGAATTGCCGAGGAAAATTTAAAAGAGACCTCCGGATGATTTTCAGATTTTTACATTTGAACAACTATAAATTAGTTATACCAAGGACAGAGTTTCCAGAATTTGTGATGATTGGGATGAAGAATAAGAATATTTTCAAAATCTAGAACAAATTGCAATGAACAAGGATAATGACATGGCAGAGTCACCATAAGAATGCATGAGTTGGAGCTCAAGGAAGCAGAACAAAAGAAGAAGGCATGCATAGATTATACACAGGTGAACTCGCAAGCAAGTGGTATTGTAATGGAATTACACTGCTACATTTCTGAAATATGTGAACCTCCTATGTCATCATCCTTGTTCAGTGTAATTTGTTTAAGGTTTTTCAAAGTATTGTTTCTCTGCTCAAGAACCACAATAAATTCCATAGATCTATACATGGAGTTGTCGATTTATGTACTACATGATGTGAAATTATGAAAATTGTCTGGAATGTCCCTTTAAGAGAAAGCTTGACCTGTTTCTTTTTTCAAACCCTTAGTTCCCTCTTGCTTTAAAGGGAGATATGGAAAATCTAGTCAAGGTGAGAATGGAAGAACATTTTCAACCAAACAAACACAACAAAAATGTTTCATTACAATTGGGCAATAAAGTCTTAAGAAAGTTATTGAATTCCCAATTTTCACATGTTTGCCCAGAAATGTAATATCGATCCTATATAGTCACGTCGGCAAATTAAAAAAAGGGGTCGATGTCATATCACCTCGAAAATCTCTTGTTTGTTTGTGCAGAAGTCTTCCACATTTTTCTTTTCACATGAAAAAGAAGAAATGGGAGACATATTTACATCAAACAATTCCGCAGAAGTGAAGTGCAATATGATATCAGAAGAGAAGATCATACTAGGTATGTTATAAAGAAAGAATGCTTTTATGATTTCATTCTTTTAACGAACCTCTCGAATGATGAGTTTTTCGATGATGAAATTATTTCCTTGTCACTATGTCTTGTGCATCTAATATATAGGACAGGTATCATTGTTAGGGGGAAATTATGTTAAACACTGATGAAATGTTAAAAAATCCAAAACCTCGTTCACATTTGATGTTGATAAAACGTCTGTTATTTCACCTTGATTATATAATTTTCTTCTTTCTTTTGTTAAGTAGATCATGGATTGGAGTTTACCTTTAAATCGTGGAAGGGAGCATTGACTGCGAAGCATGCAGGTCTAGACCTATTCGGTTTTATAATTCTGTAGCTAATCTTGGCCATAAATGGGGGACTGCCAAATAAGTAGAAAAGATAATTTAATGGTTGTGCAATGAGTACGGTGAATAATCCTGTGCATGAATCAACTTTCGTTAAGCATACTGAAGCCCCCAGTTATGGTTGATTGAAAAAAAAAAACAGCATCCAAACTGAACAGGTCTGTAATAGACGACTCCGGGTAGCCTATATTGTGTCCTTTATTGTGTGTGTTTTCCCCGCTCTTACGTCGGCACAGCTTTCCTCTCATAGCAACAAACGTCAAGACTGTATAACGCCTTACCATAGAAGCTTCGGCTATAAGCCACTTCGTAATTAGCTCATGTACACCTTGGTACAAATGACCTTTCTTTTTTCTCAGTTGGTTAGACACTTCACTCGTTTTCAAAGCGGTATAATGCATAAGCTTGCCCGACATCACAATTTGTGGAATTCATGTTCAAACAAAGAATGAGCTTGTGCTTAGACCAGGTGACCAGAATAGTCCGTCAGCTCACATTTTAGCAGGCATCTAATTTATTGTTTCGTATGGATTGCAATGACAACCTTTTTCTTTTGATATTGCAAATGCCAGGCTTGCTATCAGGTGGATGTGCTGGCAAGCACTAATCAGATAAGGATCACATGAATAATCATCACATCACAGATGCTCATTTCAGTGAAATAATAAACCAAAATTCCTGTTGGTACAAATGACCTTTCTCTGCTCATGCGCAAAGTGGAATTACGAACTGGTCTATTGAATGAATCACTTAACCCTAAAGGGGCCGGGCTTTTTTGGCTATGCTCAGACAGGGGGGGGGGGGGGGGGGTGGATTCCGCCCCCCCCCCCCCCCCCCAGATCTCGGCCATCGGTGGTGCGATCGCGATGAAATTTTGCATGCGTGAGACCCGCGTCATAATCTACAAGATTGTGTCATAAGATTTTTTGAAACAATCAATTTCTAATTTTAATTAATTAATTATGCAAATTAAGCTCAAGATGATATTTTAGCCTATAATTAATAGCATTGAGAGTCTAATTTTTGATCTGTAAATCTGTTTTAGCATATTCAACAATTGTACATCACAAAAACTTCCAAAGCTCATTTCAATTCTTATGTATTTTATTGTTTTCAGAATTTCTTATGTATTTCTTTGTTTTTCAACTTTTGTTTTTTCTTTGTTTTTTCATTGGAAATTGTCACTGACCATTTTTCTACCATAATTAGCACAAAATTAATCAATGAAAGTGATTAATTGTAAAAATAATCAGGTTTTTATGACTTTCATGACAGAGCACTGTTTTCCATAGGAAATGTACACAAAATCACAAAATTGTGCCCGTTTTGAGGCGACATTCCGTTACAAAAATGGGCGTGGCTTCGCGAAAGAATGCGCGGACGATGCAAATTTGGTCTCAAAAGTTGCGCAAGACTTGAACGAAGAAAGTCAAGAACCCTCGCGATGAGGCCTTCTCGCGTTACAGAATTATAGCGCGAACGTCGAGGGGAGGGGGCGGATTCCGCCCCCCCCCCCCCCCGCCCTTTTAGGGTTAAAGGGATGGTACAGTATTGGTGGAGATGAGAATTGAGCTTTTAACTTTTTGCGAGATACCAAGAAAACACTTATGATATAGTACAGAGCATACCATTTTAAGAGGAATTCAAAGTTTATTTGATGAAAATCGGTGTTTGGAATGACTGAAACATCCAAAAACAAAGTAAAACAAAGCGATCGTAATAAAGTGTGGGTCCCACACTTTATTAGAATCACTCTTTTTTTGGATATTTTAGCCATTTCAAAACCAATTTTCATCAAATAAACATTAAATTCCTCATAGAATTACATGCTCTTTCATTTTTTATAAGAGGTTTCTCATTACCTCAAAAAAAAAAATGTTAGAAACCTGAAATCAGGTCTCAACCAAAACTGTACCATTCCTTTAACGTGATGAGGAATGCAAACCGATTCAGTAGCCGTGTATTATACGCCAGACGATGTAGTGTGACAGACCATCTGTTGTCTCTGGCGGATCACGCCTTATTCGAAAACAAAACGCGAAAGATATAGGGTGGGGAAGGCATGTGATAATTGGACCGAGAAAGATTGTTGTTTTTCCCATCCCTGTGTAGTCCCCTCTTGCTTTAAATGGAAAACTCCCTGCTCAAGTCACTTTAAAGAGAGACAGAAAATTCAAATCAATAAACAGACACAACAGAGACTGCTTTATTAGGATCAAGTAAACACAGGAAAGTTTTCCAAAAATTGTGATGTTAATCATAGATACGTAGGAATACCAGATGAAGAGATGTTATAATTTTGAAAGTCTCCTGTCCCCACTTTCCTCAATTCTTCAAAAATAATCGTCTTTTCACTTTAAAAGGAGAAGAATGAGTTGTAAACCCTATGTCCAATGCTTCTAGAGAAGTGAAGTTCTGGCAATTATGATAGCTTGGGAAACAGTCATAGGAATATTATCGATAAGTTAATTGATACATGTATACATAACGAACCTTCCGAAGAGTGAGTTTACTGTGGTGACGAATTTGACATCATTAAAGTTACCTCTTCGCTTGTGCATTTGCACTTAGAACAGTTATTACTCTTTCTGGAGAAACATGTTGAACTGTCGTTTCCACAACATCACTTCTCTTTCAAAATCGCCCCAAAAAAATGTCTGCAATGTCACGTGAATTTGCTACTTTTCTTTTATTTTGCTATTAACAAGGCTTGCAGTTTACCTTTAAGTTGCGGAGGGCAAAAATAAATGCTAAGTAGAGGACCTACCCTGGCAAGCCGAACCCGGAGGTGAGCATAATGTGTGTGCTCCTTTCCTTTTAATTAGTCGACATACCTTACCTTACGTAGCAACAAGCCCCGATATGTTGTACGCATTTGCATGGAATTTGACTTTGGAAAGAACTCATTTGACTAGGAATGTTTAACGTAATCCGCTTTCATTGACCAAGGAGTATATTGAGAGAATACGGTAGTATGAAAAGGAAAGTGTGAAAGCTTTTAACAATAACAACAGCAACAACTTGGCGCGTCAGTGAAGAGATCAAATATTATGTAATGCACTTCAACAAACTTCTGCTGTTGAAAGGATTCCGTTGAGAAATGCAAATCTCTTCAGTGCACTTGTCTGATCTGTCAAAGGTGACATTCACGACCTATTCGAAAACTGAACCTGAGGGAATGAATAGGAAGGCAGGTGACTTGACGAGGAAGATTCAAAAGATTGGCTTTTCTTGTCATCCCTTATCCACGCTTGCCTTTAAAGGGAAAGACACTTCGTGGTCAAGTTGATTTGAAGACAGAACATTTTTTTTTCAAATCAAGCAAACACAACAAAGAATGTTTCAATATAATCAGGCAAATATAAGAAAGTATGGAGTTCTATAATCTCACACGACTTTCCAGAAATGTAATATCAATTAAAGTTACGTGGGTAAATAAGATGAGGGGAAGATATTATGACCTCGAAAATGTCTTATGTGTTTGTGCACAAGTCGGCAAGAAGCATTCTTTTTTTTTTACATGAAAAATATAGGACGTAAGCACTGTACGGCTAAGCCGTTTGCATCAAATGATTCTAAAGAAGTGAATTTCTAGCAATTATGGTTGGAGATCAGAAATGAAGATGAAGATTTTCAATAGATTTTGAACGAACCCTTATCTGAAGAACTAGTTTTTGGCTGATTATACATCATTTCCTTCTCACTATAAGCTTGTGCGTTTGCACTTGCGACAGATATTACTGTGTCGAAGAAGGATGTCACACCCTGATGTCCCTCAACCTCATTTCACGTCCGATATCGAGAAAGAAAGGTCTAGATCTATTTGGATGAGTTACTTTTTTTTTTTGCTAAGTAGAACATGGGGTCGAATTTTCCTTTAAGTTCTGGGAGGGAAACTTGAATGCTAAGCATGTTGACGTTCTCCGCCAAGCCGAGCCAGGGGGCAACATACCGTGTTTCATTGTGTGTGATCCTTTCTTTATTAGTCAGTAAAGCTTGCCTTACATAGCAACAAGCGCTGAGATTATGCATGCATTTGCATGTAATTCTATTTTGAAAGGACTATTTGGGTAGGAGTGTTAGCCACACCCACTTTGGATCAGGTGATGAGGGTCAGGTAATTTTACTTCCACCAATGAAGACCAGGGATGTTGTCACGAGAGCAAGGTGTGGCTATATTTTGCTTCTTTGATTGGCTGTAATAGAGGTGCATGCAGTTTGATTTGAGAAAAAAAGTATAAAAGGGGGAGAATGACGCCTGGTGCATCAGCGAGGATATACCAGTCTGCCATCGTGTCGCCTGTGAAGGAGCGTGTGAAGAGGTTACGGTTGACCCTACTCTGCTACTCAACGTGAGTAAGTGTCCGTCCCTGCACCTGCATCATCATCGTAAACCGGGCGAAGAAGAACATCCGTTTGGGTGGACATCATCCTCCGGGAGTATAGGGCGGCGGTCTCGTGGGCTTGACCACAACCGCCGATAACTGTAAGTGATGCGTACACGCTGTTTTGGAAAGGACGAAACAATCATTGTTCGGAAGATTACGCTCGACATTTAATATTCTTTCAGCGCAAGCATTTGAACATTTCTTTTTCGTGTAGCTAAAACGGGGAGGTTGGACAGACAACCTCCCTGGCTAAAGGGAGGGCCATGCGTTATGGTAGAATACAATTATGACTGTACTTGGTTAATTACCAACCACTGCATGTCCGTGTAATATATTTTCTATTACAACCATTCAAAATGTAGACAGCTAATGTATTTCTTATTGGGATTGGCAAACCTTAACTATTTATATCAACGCCAGGTCAAATTTTGTGGGTTTTGTTTTGTTTTCTATTTCCTGTCGCTAGGCGTTTGGCCAGTGACGGACGGCACCATGCAGATTCCAGTGACTCTAATTCCTGACTCACTCGGCGTGCTGCGGGACTGAAGACAACTGGCGACCACGAACGTCTTCATCGGTTACACTGAGCACGGTATCGGCAACGGTCGTGTTTTTGGCTGTGGTGCGCCAAAGAGAATTGTCTGGTTCTTTGAAAAAAAAAAAAGTCGCCCAAAATGTTAGATCTCAAGAGCAACAAAATCACCCATCGCAGTAAAGATTGATTTTTTTGTTTAGAATAAAATTCATTAGCTGGGGAACTGAACCAGACATCGTTCTTTTTATCATACCACTTAAATCTACCATAGAAAAAAATAACCCGGACCGTTGCCGTTACCGCACTTGCTGTACTGCGTTTCTAATAGTGACCATGCAGGAAGACACTTCTACTAGACTTAACCGTATAACTACTGGATATCGTCTGCTAGAATCTGTTTTGGGCTCTTAATTGGTTTACTTTTTTTTTTTAAGTGGAGTGGAATAGTAAACCTCATAGAAGAAAAAATATCAACAAATTGTTCTTTTTTGTCTTCATTTCCTGGTCATTTATTTAAAGAGTACCTTGATAAGAAAATGTGAGCTGGTTTTCGTGCAGAGCAAGCAAGAGATGGGGTGCTGTTTTAGGCTCTTGGTTCATTATTTGAGGTGAAGTGTGCTGTGTCAAAGAGGAAAATGTGTGTATATATTATGAAGTATGTATACACACACATAACACATTACAGGGACACATAACACATAACAAATAACAGGGACATTAACATAATAGAACAATCACTTTATGTACACATATTAACGAAGAAAAAAAACTGTTAAAAAGGGTGGTTGAATGAATGCATTTCTTTGTACTGTCAAATCATCACTACCTTCACTGGTGATAAAAGACAGTACAAAGAAAAATGCATTCATTCAACCACTCTTTCTAACAGGTTTTTTTTTTTAACACAATTCAAGAATATGTAGAGCCGCAGCTGGCTGTGTGCAGGGGGTGTACGGAGTGCGTAGTGCTGCAGAGCCAGCGGGCAGCTGGCTGTGTGCAGGGGGTGTACGGAGTGCGTAGTGCTGCAGAGCCAGCGGGCAGCTGGCTGTGTGCAGGGGGTGTACGGAGTGCGTAGTGCTGCAGAGCCAGCGGGCAGCTGGCTGTGTGCAGGGGGTGTACGGAGTGCGTAGTGCTGCAGAGCCAGCGGGCAGCTGGCTGTGTGCAGGGGGTGTACGGAGTGCGTAGTGCTGCAGAGCCAGCGGGCAGCTGGCTGTGTGCAGGGGGTGTACGGAGTGCGTAGTGCTGCAGAGCCAGCGGGCAGCTGGCTGTGTGCAGGGGGTGTACGGAGTGCGTAGTGCTGCAGAGCCAGCGGGCAGCTGGCTGTGTGCAGGGGGTGTACGGAGTGCGTAGTGCTGCAGAGCCAGCGGGCAGCTGGCTGTGTGCAGGGGGTGTACGGAGTGCGTAGTGCTGCAGAGCCAGCGGGCAGCTGGCTGTGTGCAGGGGGTGTACGGAGTGCGTAGTGCTGCAGAGCCAGCGGGCAGCTGGCTGTGTGCAGGGGGTGTACGGAGTGCGTAGTGCTGCAGAGCCAGCGGGCAGCTGGCTGTGTGCAGGGGGTGTACGGAGTGCGTAGTGCTGCAGAGCCAGCGGGCAGCTGGCTGTGTGCAGGGGGTGTACGGAGTGCGTAGTGCTGCAGAGCCAGCGGGCAGCTGGCTGTGTGCAGGGGGTGTACGGAGTGCGTAGTGCTGCAGAGCCAGCGGGCAGCTGGCTGTGTGCAGGGGGTGTACGGAGTGCGTAGTGCTGCAGAGCCAGCGGGCAGCTGGCTGTGTGCAGGGGGTGTACGGAGTGCGTAGTGCTGCAGAGCCAGCGGGCAGCTGGCTGTGTGCAGGGGGTGTACGGAGTGCGTAGTGCTGCAGAGCCAGCGGGCAGCTGGCTGTGTGCAGGGGGTGTACGGAGTGCGTAGTGCTGCAGAGCCAGCGGGCAGCTGGCTGTGTGCAGGGGGTGTACGGAGTGCGTAGTGCTGCAGAGCCAGCGGGCAGCTGGCTGTGTGCAGGGGGTGTACGGAGTGCGTAGTGCTGCAGAGCCAGCGGGCAGCTGGCTGTGTGCAGGGGGTGTACGGAGTGCGTAGTGCTGCAGAGCCAGCGGGCAGCTGGCTGTGTGCAGGGGGTGTACGGAGTGCGTAGTGCTGCAGAGCCAGCGGGCAGCTGGCTGTGTGCAGGGGGTGTACGGAGTGCGTAGTGCTGCAGAGCCAGCGGGCAGCTGGCTGTGTGCAGGGGGTGTACGGAGTGCGTAGTGCTGCAGAGCCAGCGGGCAGCTGGCTGTGTGCAGGGGGTGTACGGAGTGCGTAGTGCTGCAGAGCCAGCGGGCAGCTGGCTGTGTGCAGGGGGTGTACGGAGTGCGTAGTGCTGCAGAGCCAGCGGGCAGCTGGCTGTGTGCAGGGGGTGTACGGAGTGCGTAGTGCTGCAGAGCCAGCGGGCAGCTGGCTGTGTGCAGGGGGTGTACGGAGTGCGTAGTGCTGCAGAGCCAGCGGGCAGCTGGCTGTGTGCAGGGGGTGTACGGAGTGCGTAGTGCTGCAGAGCCAGCGGGCAGCTGGCTGTGTGCAGGGGGTGTACGGAGTGCGTAGTGCTGCAGAGCCAGCGGGCAGCTGGCTGTGTGCAGGGGGTGTACGGAGTGCGTAGTGCTGCAGAGCCAGCGGGCAGCTGGCTGTGTGCAGGGGGTGTACGGAGTGCGTAGTGCTGCAGAGCCAGCGGGCAGCTGGCTGTGTGCAGGGGGTGTACGGAGTGCGTAGTGCTGCAGAGCCAGCGGGCAGCTGGCTGTGTGCAGGGGGTGTACGGAGTGCGTAGTGCTGCAGAGCCAGCGGGCAGCTGGCTGTGTGCAGGGGGTGTACGGAGTGCGTAGTGCTGCAGAGCCAGCGGGCAGCTGGCTGTGTGCAGGGGGTGTACGGAGTGCGTAGTGCTGCAGAGCCAGCGGGCAGCTGGCTGTGTGCAGGGGGTGTACGGAGTGCGTAGTGCTGCAGAGCCAGCGGGCAGCTGGCTGTGTGCAGGGGGTGTACGGAGTGCGTAGTGCTGCAGAGCCAGCGGGCAGCTGGCTGTGTGCAGGGGGTGTACGGAGTGCGTAGTGCTGCAGAGCCAGCGGGCAGCTGGCTGTGTGCAGGGGGTGTACGGAGTGCGTAGTGCTGCAGAGCCAGCGGGCAGCTGGCTGTGTGCAGGGGGTGTACGGAGTGCGTAGTGCTGCAGAGCCAGCGGGCAGCTGGCTGTGTGCAGGGGGTGTACGGAGTGCGTAGTGCTGCAGAGCCAGCGGGCAGCTGGCTGTGTGCAGGGGGTGTACGGAGTGCGTAGTGCTGCAGAGCCAGCGGGCAGCTGGCTGTGTGCAGGGGGTGTACGGAGTGCGTAGTGCTGCAGAGCCAGCGGGCAGCTGGCTGTGTGCAGGGGGTGTACGGAGTGCGTAGTGCTGCAGAGCCAGCGGGCAGCTGGCTGTGTGCAGGGGGTGTACGGAGTGCGTAGTGCTGCAGAGCCAGCGGGCAGCTGGCTGTGTGCAGGGGGTGTACGGAGTGCGTAGTGCTGCAGAGCCAGCGGGCAGCTGGCTGTGTGCAGGGGGTGTACGGAGTGCGTAGTGCTGCAGAGCCAGCGGGCAGCTGGCTGTGTGCAGGGGGTGTACGGAGTGCGTAGTGCTGCAGAGCCAGCGGGCAGCTGGCTGTGTGCAGGGGGTGTACGGAGTGCGTAGTGCTGCAGAGCCAGCGGGCAGCTGGCTGTGTGCAGGGGGTGTACGGAGTGCGTAGTGCTGCAGAGCCAGCGGGCAGCTGGCTGTGTGCAGGGGGTGTACGGAGTGCGTAGTGCTGCAGAGCCAGCGGGCAGCTGGCTGTGTGCAGGGGGTGTACGGAGTGCGTAGTGCTGCAGAGCCAGCGGGCAGCTGGCTGTGTGCAGGGGGTGTACGGAGTGCGTAGTGCTGCAGAGCCAGCGGGCAGCTGGCTGTGTGCAGGGGGTGTACGGAGTGCGTAGTGCTGCAGAGCCAGCGGGCAGCTGGCTGTGTGCAGGGGGTGTACGGAGTGCGTAGTGCTGCAGAGCCAGCGGGCAGCTGGCTGTGTGCAGGGGGTGTACGGAGTGCGTAGTGCTGCAGAGCCAGCGGGCAGCTGGCTGTGTGCAGGGGGTGTACGGAGTGCGTAGTGCTGCAGAGCCAGCGGGCAGCTGGCTGTGTGCAGGGGGTGTACGGAGTGCGTAGTGCTGCAGAGCCAGCGGGCAGCTGGCTGTGTGCAGGGGGTGTACGGAGTGCGTAGTGCTGCAGAGCCAGCGGGCAGCTGGCTGTGTGCAGGGGGTGTACGGAGTGCGTAGTGCTGCAGAGCCAGCGGGCAGCTGGCTGTGTGCAGGGGGTGTACGGAGTGCGTAGTGCTGCAGAGCCAGCGGGCAGCTGGCTGTGTGCAGGGGGTGTACGGAGTGCGTAGTGCTGCAGAGCCAGCGGGCAGCTGGCTGTGTGCAGGGGGTGTACGGAGTGCGTAGTGCTGCAGAGCCAGCGGGCAGCTGGCTGTGTGCAGGGGGTGTACGGAGTGCGTAGTGCTGCAGAGCCAGCGGGCAGCTGGCTGTGTGCAGGGGGTGTACGGAGTGCGTAGTGCTGCAGAGCCAGCGGGCAGCTGGCTGTGTGCAGGGGGTGTACGGAGTGCGTAGTGCTGCAGAGCCAGCGGGCAGCTGGCTGTGTGCAGGGGGTGTACGGAGTGCGTAGTGCTGCAGAGCCAGCGGGCAGCTGGCTGTGTGCAGGGGGTGTACGGAGTGCGTAGTGCTGCAGAGCCAGCGGGCAGCTGGCTGTGTGCAGGGGGTGTACGGAGTGCGTAGTGCTGCAGAGCCAGCGGGCAGCTGGCTGTGTGCAGGGGGTGTACGGAGTGCGTAGTGCTGCAGAGCCAGCGGGCAGCTGGCTGTGTGCAGGGGGTGTACGGAGTGCGTAGTGCTGCAGAGCCAGCGGGCAGCTGGCTGTGTGCAGGGGGTGTACGGAGTGCGTAGTGCTGCAGAGCCAGCGGGCAGCTGGCTGTGTGCAGGGGGTGTACGGAGTGCGTAGTGCTGCAGAGCCAGCGGGCAGCTGGCTGTGTGCAGGGGGTGTACGGAGTGCGTAGTGCTGCAGAGCCAGCGGGCAGCTGGCTGTGTGCAGGGGGTGTACGGAGTGCGTAGTGCTGCAGAGCCAGCGGGCAGCTGGCTGTGTGCAGGGGGTGTACGGAGTGCGTAGTGCTGCAGAGCCAGCGGGCAGCTGGCTGTGTGCAGGGGGTGTACGGAGTGCGTAGTGCTGCAGAGCCAGCGGGCAGCTGGCTGTGTGCAGGGGGTGTACGGAGTGCGTAGTGCTGCAGAGCCAGCGGGCAGCTGGCTGTGTGCAGGGGGTGTACGGAGTGCGTAGTGCTGCAGAGCCAGCGGGCAGCTGGCTGTGTGCAGGGGGTGTACGGAGTGCGTAGTGCTGCAGAGCCAGCGGGCAGCTGGCTGTGTGCAGGGGGTGTACGGAGTGCGTAGTGCTGCAGAGCCAGCGGGCAGCTGGCTGTGTGCAGGGGGTGTACGGAGTGCGTAGTGCTGCAGAGCCAGCGGGCAGCTGGCTGTGTGCAGGGGGTGTACGGAGTGCGTAGTGCTGCAGAGCCAGCGGGCAGCTGGCTGTGTGCAGGGGGTGTACGGAGTGCGTAGTGCTGCAGAGCCAGCGGGCAGCTGGCTGTGTGCAGGGGGTGTACGGAGTGCGTAGTGCTGCAGAGCCAGCGGGCAGCTGGCTGTGTGCAGGGGGTGTACGGAGTGCGTAGTGCTGCAGAGCCAGCGGGCAGCTGGCTGTGTGCAGGGGGTGTACGGAGTGCGTAGTGCTGCAGAGCCAGCGGGCAGCTGGCTGTGTGCAGGGGGTGTACGGAGTGCGTAGTGCTGCAGAGCCAGCGGGCAGCTGGCTGTGTGCAGGGGGTGTACGGAGTGCGTAGTGCTGCAGAGCCAGCGGGCAGCTGGCTGTGTGCAGGGGGTGTACGGAGTGCGTAGTGCTGCAGAGCCAGCGGGCAGCTGGCTGTGTGCAGGGGGTGTACGGAGTGCGTAGTGCTGCAGAGCCAGCGGGCAGCTGGCTGTGTGCAGGGGGTGTACGGAGTGCGTAGTGCTGCAGAGCCAGCGGGCAGCTGGCTGTGTGCAGGGGGTGTACGGAGTGCGTAGTGCTGCAGAGCCAGCGGGCAGCTGGCTGTGTGCAGGGGGTGTACGGAGTGCGTAGTGCTGCAGAGCCAGCGGGCAGCTGGCTGTGTGCAGGGGGTGTACGGAGTGCGTAGTGCTGCAGAGCCAGCGGGCAGCTGGCTGTGTGCAGGGGGTGTACGGAGTGCGTAGTGCTGCAGAGCCAGCGGGCAGCTGGCTGTGTGCAGGGGGTGTACGGAGTGCGTAGTGCTGCAGAGCCAGCGGGCAGCTGGCTGTGTGCAGGGGGTGTACGGAGTGCGTAGTGCTGCAGAGCCAGCGGGCAGCTGGCTGTGTGCAGGGGGTGTACGGAGTGCGTAGTGCTGCAGAGCCAGCGGGCAGCTGGCTGTGTGCAGGGGGTGTACGGAGTGCGTAGTGCTGCAGAGCCAGCGGGCAGCTGGCTGTGTGCAGGGGGTGTACGGAGTGCGTAGTGCTGCAGAGCCAGCGGGCAGCTGGCTGTGTGCAGGGGGTGTACGGAGTGCGTAGTGCTGCAGAGCCAGCGGGCAGCTGGCTGTGTGCAGGGGGTGTACGGAGTGCGTAGTGCTGCAGAGCCAGCGGGCAGCTGGCTGTGTGCAGGGGGTGTACGGAGTGCGTAGTGCTGCAGAGCCAGCGGGCAGCTGGCTGTGTGCAGGGGGTGTACGGAGTGCGTAGTGCTGCAGAGCCAGCGGGCAGCTGGCTGTGTGCAGGGGGTGTACGGAGTGCGTAGTGCTGCAGAGCCAGCGGGCAGCTGGCTGTGTGCAGGGGGTGTACGGAGTGCGTAGTGCTGCAGAGCCAGCGGGCAGCTGGCTGTGTGCAGGGGGTGTACGGAGTGCGTAGTGCTGCAGAGCCAGCGGGCAGCTGGCTGTGTTCTGTCCATAGAGAGCTTTAGCCAACAAAACGTGATTCTTTGTGGTACAAGTCAGAGTCTGAAGAGTAATGGTTAAGAGATTAGAAAGGAAGCAAGTTATGTTCATGAAATTTGAATACACGCATATATCCCTTAGAGATTTGGTGAAAGTTTGAGACTTAATTATTTAATGACGGAATCATGTTATCATTATTGGTTTTGCATTTGTTCAGAATTGCCTATATAGTGTATCTATTTCTGTATATAATTTGATAGTTAAAGAACTCATATTAAGTTTGAATAATTCTAAGTATTTATATGTAGAAGTTTAAATAGATACATGTTTATGTCATTATTTGTCCTTATTTCAACTGAAGTGCAATAATGTGCTTACATCTTTATTTTCATTATGTTTGAATTGTCTATTTTTACTCTTACCCACATACATACAGTTTCTTTCCCTTTCTTTCCTTCCTTTTTCCCCCTACTCACTCCTCTTCTTCTTCTCCGTTTCTCCTGCTCTCCCTCCGTGCCTCCCTTTTCTCCTCCCCAAGCCTCTGTTAGTATCTCCTCTCTCCACGTCACTCTGTTCCTGTCTCAGCCTCACACTTAATGTAGCATTCTGTATCTCTCAACATTCCTCCTTCCACGCCTCCTCTCTCTTCTTAACCTTTTTACTAGCTGAAATAGTTGTGATATGTCAATAATGGAGGATATAAGGTACATATATGTAAACCGGGTTTAATTTTCTTTTCACTCAACTCAACCTTTGTTGTAATGGGATTTATATACTTAATGTATTGCCACTATTGATGTACTGATGTTTGTTGTTGTTGTTGTTGTCGTCGTCTTAATGAATTATATTTCTTTGTGTCTTGTATATGTAATCTATTTTGTCTCACTGTATTTTTATCGATGTAAATCAGACCAATTAAGCCATTCGGCTGTGAAGTTTGATGATCAATAATCAATCTTTCATTCATTCATTCATTCATTCAAAAATTCGTAAGTTAATATAATTCATTTTTCCCAACATTTGTTGATTTGTTCTGAATGTTTACTAGTTCTTAAATGAAATAACACTCGTTATTCCGACGGTTCGTCAATCAGGAAATGGGAAATGAAATTGTTTACTAACGAACTTTTTTTTTCATTTTCAACTCTGTTTTATGTTGAACAAATTTCGATAAAAAAAAACGAGAAAATATTCATCTTCTCGGTTACTACATATGGACAGAATGATGTTTTGCTCCTGAGTGTCACCAAACCGTAGGCTGGTTCTACGGGGTTTACTTGTGCATTCATATATTTATGCATTTCCCGCGACCCAACCATGCATGAGCTATTCTTTTCAAGATGTCGTGACGCCTGTAAACATGCATGTATAGGGCCATCTTGATGCAATGAGTCGTACCAACGGGGTATCATGTTTTTAAAAAATGGTTTCATTCATACCCACGGTTAGATTAATAGAAGTCTGAAGCTACATCTAGAAGCCACTCTTTTTATCGGTTACGGCTATCAAATTTGAAATGTATAAAAGATTACTGGAATTACTTTATGTAGCCCAGATGGCTACTAGCACATATAATAAAGAATGGAATAGATAGGATAGAAAGTTAAAGAAAACAGAAGCATTACAGTTGTTTTCCAAGTCACCCTGTGACGTCAATATGAATCAGTCTTTTCCCCTTCTTGGAGTCGATGAAACCCTTTATTTTGCTTCCAGCTAGAGTTCTTTTTTTGTCACTTCTCCTCTCCCAAGAAAAGTTATTGGTCTTAGGAATTTATGCGTTTGACATTGGCTACTTTCTCCAGCTAGTGGTCAGTCCCCTGCACTCTCCATCCCCAAAGCCCCAATCCAAATTACGGGAGTGACGTGTTTTTGCCCTCTGATCCCTAAACATGAATGACCCTCTGGGCTAGAAGGTCGTTCTCCAGCCAGAATTTCTCACTTTTATTTTAATGTTCATTAGTGGAGTGGGTCAGACAGGAAATCCAATGACAAATTCAGGGACAACGACTCAGAACAACGATGACGGTGACGTTGGACGTCATAAGGACTCTGGCATTCATTTGGTTTATCGTTTTGCTATCCAAGAAACAATAAAGTCTTGACCAGTGGTTACAGAGAAGAAGGAAATAAAGAAACTAAAAGACAGTGGGAGAGTTAATCGGAAATTGAGATGAATCAGAGAAAATGGAGTTTCATAGAAACAAATGGGAGGAGCTAATGAAACATTTGACCAATAAGAAATTAATTTCTAGTGAAGATCACACCCCAAAATAAGATTTAGCCAATGAAATATTTTAGGAAAGCCAATAGTAAATTTGTTATAAAAGACCATGTTTAAGCAAATGGTGTAGGGGAAACAGAACAGAGGAGCTACGTGATTAGAGAGACCGGAAGATAGAGAAGGTCAAGAATAGTTGGAGACCACATAGATAGAGTCAGGAGATCCCCTTCCTTGTACATCATGCTCCCCTCCATATTAATCAACTAAACTCTATCGACGCTGTGAATGTGACGAGGATCTTGGTTGAACTGCCCAAGAGTTAACGAGTTAACGAGTTTACACCAATCTGGGGTGCAACGAACTCCAAATAGTCGACTGGTGTCATCGGAGATGTTGAATCGCCCTGTCAGACTGATATAAGGTAGACGGTGATGGTGACGCAGTGTTTCATGAGGTCGTGACAGCAGACTGCTCAACGGACGCAGGCGAGAACCTCATCCCGCGTCCATGCCGACGTCGAGATAAGTGGCCACACCCATCAACATCGTATATCCCTACTAACAAAACCCCTCCCCTTCCCTTAAGAAGTGTTAAAGAAGTAAAGGTCTCCAAAGGTGTAGAATTAAGTGATGAGTGATGTGTTCCATTGTGTAGTAAGAAAAGAAATTTGCTTGTGTAATCTTGTCTCTGTTTCAGACCTACGAGAAGGCAGGTCGGTGAATAAATATGTTGTTAGCAGCATTGACATTATCCATGTAAATTTTTAGTATTCTCCCGCATTTTATATTTGCTGTTGTGAAGCAATATTTAGTCTCTTTCTAACTTTTGGAAATTTGATGATGATTGGTGTCTATGCGATTACCTAATCCCCGACCAGTACAGAGAGAAGCTAACTGACCAGACCAACATTTATCCGCCTCTGTACAACATTGGTCGCCCTTGAGAGATTTGGGGGTTAGATTTATATTTACGACTGTCAAGTACATGCAGCCCTATGCCTAACAACTAGCGGTCGATCCTACTGGGTTTGTGCACTGACATAGCATGGCAATGCACAACTGACTCATTGCATAAAAAATTCAATCTCATTCTTTTTTCGTCTTGTTTTGGAAGCCCCCTGTTACGGATGACGTAATACACGTGTTTTAAAACTGAACAGATCTATACTTTCCAAAAGGTGTTTTAAATGTGTGTTGTTTTTGCGTGTTTAGTATGTGATGTCAACGTGCACCATGTTCAGCTTATGACGCAGCACCAAATACAAGGAGGGGTCCAGGGAATATGACCTTTTTTTCCATTCGACCAATGCGTGAGGTAAGCAACGTATTCTCGAGCGTTCCTTGTAATGCAGTCTCTGAACGCGGAAATGGGGATGTCATGATATGCCGCGGCATTTTTTTTTTTTTAAATAGCGCGCTATCTTGCGGTTACCAAACTAGTCCGATGTCAAGATAGCGCGCTATCTGTGTAGTGAAGACGCAAATAGCGCGTTATTTGATCGGGAAAATTTCCCCCGAAATCTTGGTCTAGTTCGTGAACTAGAGCGCTAATTCGTGAAATAGCGCGCTATTTCGGGTGCGTCTCCATCAGCCCGAAATTTTCTCGATCCCTCCACGCTTCTGGTTAGCCAGCTGGCTATTGAAAGCGCATGTACAAGCTATAGTGATTGTGTATAGTGCATACACTCACGGCGTGTTCAAGGATTACATGTCATGTGTGTATTAGGCCTAAGTACTGTTGTTGACATCTTTGAAGCCAGGGAGGTGATTCCGTGCATGCTAGCTGTTTTTTGTAAACTTCTTCTTCTGGTCCACTCTACCTTAGCTAAAGATTCTTGCAGATTGTGTGTATTTTGGATTTGTTTAAACATTGCAATTCGTTCATTTCATATAAGATGTGTCACTGGACAGAAGAGTAGCGTTATTAATATCCCTTTAGAGAGAATTTGCTGTGCTGCTCACCTCCCTGGTTGTAGTATCGTACATACGGTGTTGTAGGGGATTTTGAGCGGGAAATCCACTTTCGAACAGCGAGCTAGGCAGAGTAATGATGCAAGGTGCGCATGCGTCAATTTTCGGACTAATTTCCCGAAGTAGGCTGTTCGAGCTGATGAAGACGCACATTCGCTCTATCGGGCTATTTTCTAAGACCGCAAAATGTCCCGCTAGTTTGAACTTCGGGCTGATGAAGACACGCCTCATGAGCGCCGTTATCTTTGGTCCAGCCGCGGGGGGAGGGGGGGGGGGGGTGGGGCTGTTAATGGTTGGTTTTGTCAAGGATCAATGCCCCTCCCTAACCCCCTCCTTTCCCATTCAACGGTGAGAATCCCATAGCAGAACGCTAGAAAGCCCGGAGTCTTCAGAGTGTTTTTTTTTTTCGATGTTTCTTTCCCCGTTTTCGTCCGTTTTTGTGTGTTAAAAAAAAAAATGTGTGTGTGTGTGTGTTTGTATGTTTGTGGGGATGCACCCCCCCCCCCCCATTCGACGACTCTTCTACAGTACAAGCTAGGTCCATTACGTAATCTTCGTGATACAGAAAGGAGGGCGTGCGGCCATTTTACTCATATACAAGAGGCGCTATTCAAATTTCATGGAAATATTTATGATAAGGGTTGATCATGCTGGGGACATGACAGCATGCTCGAGGCTAGCTCGACTAGCAATGTATAGCTAATGCATGTAAACTGCATTGTAAGTATTAAAATATACCGGATTTGAACAGGTGGGTTAGAAAAAACAAAAAATGTTTACTTCTCACAGGAGCAATATCCAAAAGTTTGCACACTATTGTACATTCGTGGGAACTGGTAACTGGCTTGGTTCAAACAATTTCATTTTCTGCAACAAGTAGTAGACAAAGAACAATCAGAGAGGCCCATTTTCCCCGATGGCATCCTCACATTTCCTTTTGTTATGCCTCCGCCACGAAGTGGTGCCGGAGGCATTATGTTTTCGGGTTGTCCGTCGTCCGTCCGTCCGTCCTTCCGTCCGTCCGTAGTGGACAAGGTAACTATCAAAACCTGTTGAGGTATCCTAATGAAACTTGGCATGTATGTATATTAGGGGGTGAAGTTGTGCCTATCAACTTTTGGGTGCACATGCTCAAGGTCAAAGGTCAAAAGGTCAAGGTCAAATACATAAAATTTCACTATTTCCACCATATCTATTGAATGCCTGAAGATATTTTCTTGCAACTTAGTGTATACATGTATTACCCAATTAAGATTCTCTGGTGAAAGTTTGGGTCATGAGGTCAAAGGTCAAAGGTCAAAAGGTCAGGGTCAAATACATAAAATTTCACTATTTCCACCATATCTATTGAATGCCTGAAGATATTTTCTTGAAACTTAGTGTATACATGTATTACCCAATTAAGATTCTCTGGTGAAAGTTTGGGTCATGAGGTCAAAGGTCAAAAGGTCAAGTAAAAATATTTAAACTTCTTTTTTTTCTCCATACCTTGGAAAATTGTTCAAGGTATCTTCATGGAACATAGTATATACATATACTGACTTGAAGTGATTATCTAAAGAATGTAGGGTTCATGGGGTCAAAGGTCAAGTGCAACACTTCAAAATTTTACTATTTCCCTCCTATCATGCAATGCCAGCAGGGTTATTTTTTTTTTACACTTGGTGTATGCATACATGTGTAACCTAATAGAAATTCTCTGGAAAGTTTTTTTTTTCTTTTTTTGCCTCAAAGGTCAAAAGGTCAAAGATCAAGTGAAAGTGCTGAACTTACTTTTTCCTCCATATCTCGGAAGTGGTTCAAGTTATCTTGAAACTTAGTACATATTATGCATGTTCTACCTGAAAGTGATTATCTTATGAATATTTTAGGGTCAAGGGCCTGATGAAAATGGTAACAATTTACTATTCAATTCAGAAATTGCACTTTTTCTCCACACCTGTACCTTGAAAATTACTCAATGCCTAAATGTATGAATGGGTCAAAGTCATGTTAAAGTCCTTAAATCCCTAGATACATGCTCTCCTATTCATCCAATTAAACCTAGGTCAAGGAAGGTGAACATTCAAGACATTTGTGACAAACTTGTCATTTCAGTATTTTGCCAATTTTGTGAAAATGTAATCACACATTGAGCACATGTACTAGACCTATTGGGAAAATCATGCATTTATTAATATGGCGGAGGCATATCAGTCGCCAAAGCGACATTTCTAGTTTCGTTTTGTTTTACAAGGTTGGGGGCGATGCAAGAGATATTAGCACTCATTATTATTTTTTGTTCACACATTGCAGTTCATCGGTAACTTCAGCTTTTATTTAGTATTAAAGAATGATGATCAAACCAACATGTAAAAGCTTTCACTCATGGCATGAATAATGTGTATGTGTGTGTGTGTGTGTGTGTGTGTGTTTGTCACTGTCAAAGACTGTGTTTTATATGCATATATGCAACACGGAGGAGCACAACAAGTGTTATAGGCCTAATATTAACATCATCATTACTACTATTATTGTCATCACTGTCATTACATATCCGTATGATGTATATAGGCTTATAATGTGAATCGTTTAGTATCCAGAAACAGTAGAACACATATAGGCCTTTGATAAAGGGAAGTTTATGAAAATCGCTCAAAAATCTGTCAAAATTTATGAATTTGTAAATCCTTGTAAAAATGTGTGTGAATGTGTGTGTATAGGGATTAGAGGGGATGGAGGTAAAAGGATCTACCCAATCTCCACGGGATGTGCTCATTCAAAGAAAACAAGAATCTATTTTACACTAAACAAGTTATCAGCAGCTTTCAAACAGTTTCTTGGTAACGACAAAGTATCTAAAATAATAGCCTCACATCTCCTATTAGGCTCCATGCATAATGAGGGTGTTTTTTGTCACTCTCATGGACCGAAATGAAATAGATGGGTTTTATACAAAAACCAAAAGTGTGCTCCCTTATATGCATTCTCGGGATGTGCCAATGCTAAGAATGCATTTATAATGTGCATACTCTGTCAAGGTGATGTACATCGTACGTTGATCTGGAGTTTAATAATTAAGTTATGATGAAGTAATATCATCATTATTATTATAATTGTTATTGTTATTATTATCGATATCATTATCATTATTAGTGGTAGCAGGGAGGCGTTAGAGAAAGAGAAGAAGAAATAAGAAACTCTTCTTCGTATATACCCATGCTCCTAGCCCGACCAGACGCCGTGCGAAGCGACACTGTCTTCACGGTGTACAGCAACAGGGCTGTGTATAGTTACGTGCCGCCGAGAAGTTATGCGCTCTCGCGACAAAAGACGGCACTTCTGTTTAAAGGGACTGTACAGTACTGGTTGAGGTGAGGATTCAGGTTTATAACATTCCTAAGTGAGATAATGAGGAACCTCTTATGAAATATGAAAGAGCATGTAATTTTATGAAGGATTCAACGTTTATTTGATAAAAATTGGTTTTCAAATAGCTGAGATATATTAAAAAAAGTGATAATAATAAGAGGCGGCAGGCCACGTCTTTTATTAGGATCTCTTTGTTTCACCTTGTTTTTGGATATCTCAGGCATTTCAAAACCGATTTTCATCAAATAAACTTTTGATACCCCCTAGAATATTGCATTCCCTTTGACATCACATTGAGTTGTTTCTGAAAATCTCGCAAAACGTTAAAAGCTAAATCCTCACCTCAACCGCAGAATTGTACAGTCCCTTTAAGTATGCATTATTCTTAGAATACACCATACCTCGCCGGCAGCACTTCGCTGTCCCCTTCACTATTTTCGGCAGGAATTTGTTTTCAGTATGCAAAGAATATAGGACACGCGAAGAAAATTGTTAAAAATTTTTTTTCTTTAATCTTAAAATGCTACTAAACAGCAGAAACACGCATTAGCCAATATAACTCGATTTGTGCACGAAATGTTCGCAAGATGGTTCTACTTGCTAACTTCTTTTATAAAAGATATCAATACTTCTTTTTCAGTTCAGGGTATTAATAACAAAGAAATTCTAAGAAAACTTTAAAGTAGCTGTTCCGTACAAGATTACCACTAAGTCCCATGCAGGATTTCAACACTCCCTCTGAAATACAGCCTTAACATTGCAAAAATCAAGAACGTTTTCTTTGGCCTCCATATCCAAGCTTTATGGAAGAGCAGCTTGGCGCATGGAACACCAAAGCCAGTGAAATGCTAGACATTCAGTTGGCATGCTTAGAACCTAAGCGTATATAGGTAAAGTTTAGATACCACTCCTTCCCTAACACCTCCCTGGTAGTAGCCGGGAGGTGTTGAAGAAGAAGAAAAAGAATCTCTCCTTTGTACTCATGCTCCGTGCTGCCGAGAAGTTATGCGCTCTATCGCAGGTGTTAATAGATTGCTTTGATACAAAAGACAACACTTATGTTTAGGTATGCACATGCCTAAAATACACATTCCTAGCCAGCAGCAATGCGCTGTCCCTTCATTTTTTTTTTCCGACAGCAATTGTTTTGTGTGCAAAGAATATAGGACACGACAAGAAAATTAGTAAAAATTGCACTTCTTTAACTGTAAATTGCTAGTAAACACGTAGACAAACGCACTAGTCAATACTTGATTTGAAAGATTTAACATTCAAGTGCAAAACCTGGTAAAGAACACGCACATTGTGCGCAAGACGGTTATCTGCCTGTCCGGGGTGTTAATTACAAGGAGATTTGAAGAAAATTTAAAGTAGTTGTTCCGTACAAGATTACCATCAAGTTCCAGACGGGAGTTCACCTTTTCCTCTACATACAGCTTAAAATTGTTTAAATCAAGGACCATTTTTTTTTTTTTTTGTCTCTATTTCCAAACTCTGTGGAAGAGCGGTTTGGCGCATGGAATATCAAAGCCGGTGGAATGCTAAGCATCAAATTGTCATGCTATAGAACCTACGCAAAATCTGCACAAATTGCGAAGAGATTTCATCCTTTCTCTGACACCTCCCTGAGTATATAGTAGGTACTATGTGTTACAAAAAAACATTTCCCACTTTTGATCCTTTTATTGTTCAGAAACTACATATCAGATAACAATAACAATGAGCAATAGCTGAATAGCGTACAATTTTGTTGGAGGCAATTTTAAAATGACAGCATAATTCATTTTCATTTAATGAAACATTAATTTTTCAGTTAGGTTTCAGATTTTGCTCTATTTTCAACCCTCTGTACAAAACTTTAACTTTACACAGAAGTCAATTGGTGTGTATGGGAGTGTGTAGTTGACACCCAGACCATGGTTCTGAGGTGGCATACCCCTACCCTTTTTGATAGTGATCCCAGGTTGCGGATTTTGTGTCAGTACAGTGATCTCATGCCGGTTCTTAGTTGTTTTTGTTGTTGCTGTTATCATTACTATTATTGTTATTGTTGTTTTCAATCATCATCATCATTAATGTGAACGCACAACAAAAAAGTACATTCTACAATATGTTGGCATCGTAGGAATCAGTCAAAAATTTTGCAAAACGACAACTGCCTGTAATATGCAACGCCTCCACAGTTTTTGAACAAAGATTGTAAATGGATGTGCTGAAGTATAACTGATGCAATTAATGCAGGGAGGTGTTACAGAGATTGAGTGGCAACTCTTCGTAATTCATGCAAACACATGTTTGGGTTCAAGGCGTTACAATGGGATATCTAGCATTCCATTGCGCTTTGAAGTCATGCTCGGCACCGCTCTAGTTGCAAGACGAAGTTCGGAGACGAAGAACGCATTTCACCTTTCGTTGAATTACAAGCTTTATTTCACCGCAAAATTTTATATGAAATACTCGAATTGATTTAGAATAGTTTAGGAAAGAATTCAATATTATTAACATCATGTATTTCTAGTTTCTTCGTAATTCGCAAATCGAAAGGAAATGAAAATTAGGCCCTCTTAAAAACCTATTTTTTTCTATAATGCGCACATTTCCGCATGTTAATTTTCTATCTTTTAATAAGGGATATTTTGATCTTTCAAATAAAGTACTCCGTTAACCCTAACTATAGGCCGGGGGGGGGGGGGGGGCCTCCGAGGCCCCCCCCCCCCCCCCCCCCGACGTTCCGCGCGATGTATCGCAATCGCAAAAAGCTATCGCCGCGACGTTTCATGACTTTTTTCTTTCGAGTCTCCCGCATCTTTTGACACCAAATTTGCGACGCCCGGGCGCGTGGTTCTGAAATTACGCATAAATATGTACATGCATGTCAGACCAAAAATTGCTCAAAAACGTGAATTCGTGTACCGTGACAATTTCAATGCAAACTGTGCTTACAGGCAAATTTCATAAAAGCATGATTATTTTGGTGTTTTATTGATTAAAATCAATGAATAACATATTTTCTTGTTCGGATCGATGTCGCGGACAAATTTCATCGAAAAAACAACGAAAAACATAACGTCGAAAAAACAAAGAAATACATAAGAAATTCAAAAAACAATAAAATACAATTTTTTTATTACATTTGCTAAGGACACTGGAAAGAATATTTACACAAAAAATGTGCCTGTTTTGAGCTTTGTTTTGTGATTTATACCAAATAGTCTGATTTCATGCATCATTATGCATAAATTAGCATAATTTAGCATATTAATGATAATTTTTTTGAAAAATTAACTTCAAGGTATTTTAGATTACATCAAAGGCAATGTGTGTGTGCCAATTTTCGTCGCGATCGCACGGTCGACGGCCGAGATCTGGAGGGGGGGGGGGGGCCTGGGAGCCCCCCCCCCCCCCCGGCTCTATCAACTACCTAAATAGCCCGGCCCTAGTTACGGTTAAAGCGTGTTCCAGCGTGTTTTTAAACTATTTGCTGTTAAAATTGTGAGTTTTACACTGCATTTTGATTCGCTGCTCCAATTCAAGTTACACAAATTCATTGTTGCCATCACATTGAAAGAGAGAGCGAATTGCAGTAGGAGCAAATATTTCTAGATGTGAGAGCGCTAGTCCCGATTATTGATACTCTCTTTTGTCAAAGCACATGGGTAACACCTGTAGTTGAACGCATAACTTCTCGACGGTGCCGCGCATGACTTCAAAGGAGAGCTTAAGACCCCGTTTACAGTGCGAGGCCGGGCTCGGCCGCGGCTCGGCCGTGGCCGAGACCGGCCTCAATTGCGCGGCCGAGCCTCGCAATTTTGTCCGTTTACACTGCTGGGCTCGGCCGCGCTTTTGATTCGAACCTTTCAATATTTTGTCGTAGTGGCGCTCTGCTTGTAAACAAACGTACAATTTGGTATTGTCTGGTTTTCAGACCCTTTGCCAACTGAATTCCGTGGCGACGAAGTCGCCGTTCGGGCAAAGGCCTTTGCCGAAGGAAAGAATCCTTTGCAGGACAAAACCACCTTAAACTATACTAGTTTTCGACGTTGAGGGGGTTAATATCCTGAACAGCGAAAGATACAGGCAGAGGGTTTGGAAGCCAGACTAAAACTGGCCGCGCAATTGGCCGCGCATTTGGCCCAGTTTGCGTTTACACCAAGAAAAGGCCGGGCTCGGCCGCGGCTCGGCCGCGGCCGAGACCACCTCCAGAGCGAGGCCAAATGCGAGGCCAATTTTGGCCTCGCATTTGGCCTTTTGCGCGTTTACACTGAAGCGGGGCTGGACTCGGCCGCGGCCGAGCCGCGGCCGAGCCTCGCACTGTAAACGGGGTCTTAGTTGCCTCTCCTTCTCTAGCACATCCCTGATTTAATCATCCGATGATGTAATAATAATATACATGAACACGTTAATCAGGGAGGTGCTAGAGAAGGAGATGCAACTAAAGCTCTCCTTTGAAGTTATGCGCGGCACCGCCGAGAAATTATTCGTTCAACTACAGGTTTTACCCATGTGCTTTGACAAAAGAGAGCATCAATAATCGGGACTAGCGCTCTCACATCTAGAAATATTTGCTCCTACTGCAATTCGCTCTCTCTTTCAATGTGATGACAACAATGAATTTGTGTACCTTGAATTGGAGTAGCGAATCAAAATGCAGTGTAAAAAACACAATTTTAACAGCAAATAGTTTAAAAACACGCTGGAACACGCTTTAACGGAGTACTTTATTTGAAAGATCAATATCCCTTATTAAAAGATTAACATGCGGAAATGTGCGCATTATAGAAAAAATTAAGTATTTAAGAGGGCCTAATTTTCATTTCCTTTCGATATGCGAATTACGAAGAAACTAGAAATACATGTTAATAATATTGAATTCTTTCCTAAACTATTCTAAATCAGTTCGAGTATTTCATATAAAATTTTGCGGTGAAATAAAGCTTGTAATTCAACAAAAGGTGAAATGCGTTCTTCGTTTCCGAACTTCGTCTTGCAACTAGAGCGGTGCCGAGCATGACTTCAAAGCGTAATGGAATGCTAGACATCCCATTGTAACGCCTTGAACCCAAACATGTGTTTGCATGAATTACGAAGAGTTGCCACTCCATCTCTGTAACAACTCCCTGATTAAATCATTATTACACATGCACGTACTGCACAACATTATTGTATATTTATGATTTGAAGCGCAGGGGAATCTTGTAATGCATGCTTTAGAACCCAAACGATTTGCATGAATTACAACGAGTTGCCACTCTATCTATAGACAACATCTCTCTGATTATAGTTGGTCTGGTGCTTCAAAGCATGGGACGACTAATGGTAATGCTCTGAAGTAAGCTGTTAAGCGTATCAATATACTTGTATTCCTTTCTTTATTTTGACATCTGATAGCTATAATAATTCTGGATTGAATAAAGCTCATTTCCCAGTTAACACTGGGCAGTTCTTGGAAAATGCTTCCCTTTAACTTTCACTTATCACCCCATGGTATAATTCGAAAGTTTATTTAGAATTGTAATCCAAAACCAAGCAATATCAACATTTGACAATATCATTTTAAGCTGAAATTATCGCTGGAAAGAGTATTTTCAGTCATTTATGGTGATTTTACCTTCACCCTATAATCACCCCTATAAAAATCTCATGTAAAAGTTTGCCAATTAATGGCTGTTATTTTCATCAACTCATATTACTATCTTGATATAGGACATTGGATGAAGTTATGGCCTAAGAAAAGGAGTTCCAATCAAAATAGAGTGACCGTCATAGTACTATCATTTTATTGGGACTGGACGGCTAAACAGAATAACCCCAAGACACGTGATGCATTTAGCACCAGTGGCAGGGCAGAGGCATACAATTCAATGTAAACTAGACATTTCGCAGAGAAAAAAAAAATACCGCTCTCATTTCTAAATCTGATCGGATTTTGATACCTCTTTCTTGACGCATACTATGTCGGTACTTTACTTAGTACAATATTGTTACAAATTTGAAGAATTGCTATGGATAAATGGTAAGTTTGTCATTTCATGTGCACATTATAAACGTGATATTGCTATAACGTGACCAGACAACATCCAACAATTTGCAGCTCTTTACTCTCTAATGGAGGGTAAAGAATGACTTGTGAAAGTAGGCCTATTATGTCTAGTTTAAGTCTTTAAATACATCTATCATACCCAAACCACACAAGGGTGTAAAACAACAACAATCCAGCATACATCAGTAGATATTGTTTCACGGCACATTTTGTACACCATCGATTGTTTGAGCCGGGATGTGTTGGATGTGTTGTAGATTTATTCAGTTCCAACACTGTAGCTTATGTCTGCCACATACCACGGGTGCTGCTAAGATAATAGGAAGAGATGCTTCAATAGGTTATGCAGGAGTCATGTGCGTTGCTATGTCAGTGCATAAACCAACTTTTGTTGGGCATACTTACTAAAGCCCACCAGGATTGGTTGAAATACACGTTAACATTAAAAAACAAACACTACAACACAGCACCCAAACCGAAAAGGCCTATTGATGGGGTAACAACTCTTCGTAATCCTACAAACACATGTTTGGGTTCTAAAGCATTTCAACAGGATGTCTAACATTCCTCTACGCTTTCAAGCCATAACCTCGATGCCCCTCATCTCCTATAGACGAAACACTTCATTGGATTACAAGATGCATTTCAGTGTAATATTTTTGAATGAAATATTATATAATTTGTTTAGAACAATTTAGGAAAGAATCTAAAGTTATACACCTGTATTTCTGTTCTCTTCGTAACGGCCAAATCTAAAAGAAATTAAAATTAGTTGATCTTAAACACTTGATATTTCCATGATGCGCACATTTCAGCATGTTAGTTTCTTATCTTTTAATTTGGCATATTGATCTTTGAAACAAAGTGCTTTGATAAAGGGTGTTCCAGTGTATTTTTCTACTTTTTGCAGTTAACAAGGCAATTTTATATTGTATTTTGATGGCTACTCCAATTAAAAGCACACACATTCATTGTTGCCAGCACATAGAGAGAGCAAACTGCAGCAGGGTGAGGTCTTTTCTGCTGTGAGAGCGTTAGTCCCGATTACTGATGCGCTCTTTTGTCAAAACACCTTTTCTTTTGTCAAAACACCTGGGTGCCACTTGCAGTTGAGCGCATTACTCCACGGCCGTGTCGCTCCTAACTTTAGAGGAGAGCATTTATAATCAGGGATGTGTTACACAAGAGTGGCAACTCTTCGTAATTTATGCAAACACAAATCAGTCGTGTTTGGGTTCAACGCGTGACAATGGGATGTCTAACATTCCACTATACGCTGGACACCGCTCTAGATAGTTGCAAGACGAAGTTTTGAGACAACGAATGCATTTCACTTTTCATTGAATTATGAGCTTTATTTCACTGTAAAATCTTAAGTGAAATGCTCGAATTGATAAAGAAGAGTTTAGGAAAGAATTCGACATTATACATGTGTACATGTATCTATAGTTTTTACGTAATGCGCAAATTGACAGGATATGATTATTAGATCCTCTTAAAATCCTAATATTTTTCAATGATGCACACATTTGCGCAAGTTATTTTTTAATCTCTTAATCTGTGATAGTTTGATCTTTCAAATAAAGTCCTCCGCTAAAGCGTGTTCCAGCGTGCTTTTAAACTTTGTGCTGTTCAAATTGTCAGTTTTACACACTGACCTACAGGTCAGTGGTTTTACCAAGGAGGTTCTAGAGAATGGACTGTCTTATTTCCTTTACTAGCTATGTTCGATGCCGCCGCTCAGAAATATTTGAAGCATGTGCCAAACAGGATCTGCACGCAGATAGGAAGACAATTGACTCGTCTCTCATTGCATAATCACCAGCCACTTTCAAAGGAAGATATGTCTGTGTGATGGTAATTACTTTTCGCGATCCCTTCTTATAAAAGGTGGGTGGTACAGACACGAGGATGCGCGAATAGAAATTGAGCCAAAAATGCTGAAATAAAGATAAAAATTACTCGACTGGGCATACCCGGGCACTAATCTGATGTATCTATCAATAAATAATCATACTTGAAGATTATTTCATATTAGTTTCATTTTTGGAAATTAAGCGGAAAAGTGATAAAAGCAGCTTTCCAGGATGGTACAGTTTTAAACATTTTCACATGATACAGCTCTGATTTACACTTCTGCGCAAATTTCTGGACGGAATTGACTTTTGTTTTACATGCTTTATCATTACGTAAAATTTCATTTCATTTAATAAATAAATAAGCAAAATATGGCCAACATAATGATAACGTTCAAAATGAATCTTCAGATTGCTCAGCAAGACGGCGGCTTAAAACATCGATCTCAAAGGCACAAGTGCACCTGTGGAATTCTTTTGTACGTCAATAGAAATCTGACAACTGTTTGAATAACTGCAGCCAGTTGGAACTCCAATGTATTAAACCTCCTTGGTTTTCCACTGCATTTTGATTCGCTGCTCCAATTCAAGGCACACAAATTCATTGTTGCCATCACATTGAAAGAGAGAGCGAACTGCAGTGAGGGGAAATCTTTCCTGGTGTGGGGGCGCCAGTCCCGATTATTGATGCTCTCTTTCGGCAAGCACTTCGGTTCCACCTGTATATAAGTTAAGTCAATAACTTCTCGACTTTGACGAGCATGACTTCAAAGGAGAGCAGGAGCTGCATTTCCTTCTCTCACACCTCCCTGATCTAATGATAAACACCTTTCTTGTTTGAGTTCGGCGTTGAACACCAAAGTTTTGGGTAAAAAAATGTGCAAGTAATTCAGCATCGATTCAAGTGAGACACTTTTGATTAATATCAAGATTGAAATGATAGAACATCTCGAATGGAAAACACTAAACGGGAGTAATATGATTATGTTAATGCAAAAGCGGGCAATTTGATGAAAAACATTTTGCATTTAATGTTAATATTGAAGGGTTTACCTTCGGCAGGAATTTTATAGTGGTGTATAATATATCCAAAACCTGTTAAGTTTAAGTCAGAATTTGATGTAAATCGGGATAAAGTACATCTTGAAAACACTTTAAAATGAGAAACAGAATGGGCAAATTCTACCGTTCATTGAAGGGAAAGTTTCATCAAATAACCATGTGGATTGAGTGAATGCAGCATTTTCAATAGAACACATCAGTGAAAGCTTGAGGAAAATCGGATAATCCGTTCAAGAGATATATATTTTTTAAGTTTTAGTGCCGCTACTGCTGGATGAGAAGGCTACAACAGCTTTTGACATCACTGCAGAACGATATAAAGAAGATAGAAAGAGAATTTCATAAAATTTGATTTAAAAAAAGTGACGTTCCTTTGACTTGTTGTTGACGTATAATCATTTCCCTGCTTTTAAGAGAGATAAGTCAATTACTCCTTCACTATGATAGGAAAAGGAAATTTTGTGGAATTTCCTTATATTGGATTTTTCTCTATTAGTTGTTCTGCAGTGACGTCACCAACTGTTGTAGTCTTCTCATCCAGCAATGGCGGCACTCCGACTTTAGAAATTCATAACTTTTGAACGGATTCTCGGATTTTCCTCATATTTTCACAGATGTGTTCTGCTGATAGTGCTGCACTCGCTGAATCCACATTATGTATTTTGTAGAAACTTCCCCTTTAAAAGGAAATATGTTGGGTGTAGGAATATAGACTATCGTTCCTGATGGGTCTGCGATGTGTTCTGATTGACATCAGTGCTCAGCCAATAAAACTTCGAGATTTGACTACAGGCAACTATTATTTTCCATGCCTTTATCCCGAGGTTTCTCTTTGGACCTATTTTTATTCGACTACCTGTACCACACTGGGCAGCGATTTTTTTTTTTCCGTAACCCTAACGCGTCGAAATTGCCAATTGTGGCACTTGAGCAAAGACTATCAAAGTACTAGTTGGTTGCGATACTTGTGTTGCTTTCTTGTATACAGTACCATGGTCGTCTGCTAACCACAGAATCAGATTAGAATGTGAGAATGGCACGCCGCCTTGTGAACTGTTATAACAACGGCTTTGTGTGTGTGTGTGTGTGTGTGTGTGTGTGTGTGTGTGTGTGTGATTCAATTCTCAATATTGTAAATAATTAGAATGAAATTTATTCATTTTGGGGAGACTTTGATATCAATTCATTATTTTCTCTTCCTGCCTATTTGCCAGTGGTTTTGTAGATTGTTTATGTTTCTTACTATGTATGTAAAAGTGGGAGATTTGATGATGTAACAAAATATATAGCCCAATTACCGTACTGTCACTATTTCATTATTTTCTATAATGTCTTTGAAAAATGTCTGTGTAATAAACTTTATGACTTTCTTTCTTCGTGCAATATTCTGTCTGATAATCAATATTGTTTATGAAAGAGGCACTCTGTTTCGATTGTTGTTCTTGATTTTGTTTCTAAGGCCTCTTTAGCTTTAGATAATGAAGCGTATTTCATTGGTTTATTTCTTGATTTAAGGAAACCTTTATGATACATTATATCATTCAATTTTGTTATGTATACTATATGATTATTGAATACGCGGATATTTATAGTATTTGCTTGAGACGTATCTGTTTAATCGATATCAGTTTTTTATCTCTTGGCAATCACTGTTCTTCATGCAAACCCATTCGATGCGAAGTGCCTCAAGATTCGATTTTGTAATTTGTAATTCATCTCAAATTCATTTCATACAGTACTTGCGTTATGCCAGAACTTGAAATGAAATGTGTTGATTTGGTTACAGCTCGTTATTCCGAAGGTTCGTTATTCCGAAGGCTCTTCAGTCCGAAGATTCCTTATTCTGAAGGTTCGTTTTTCCGAATTTCATTTTCGGATGAACAAATCTTCGGAATAACGAACCTTCGGAATAACGCCACAAAATTAATGTTCGGATTAACGAACCCTTTTTCATTTTCGGATTAACGAACCTCTAGGTATAGGGAATTTGCGTGTTTCGGATTAACGAACCTTCGGAATAACGAACAGCACCCGTTGATTTGCAGGTTATTTTGTCCGTCTGGTTCAATATCCTAGACGATGTACATGATGTATGAACAGTACTCTAACCTTTTCAAAACATGACACGTCAATATATACTTTAGTCAAGTAAATTATAAGCGGCAGAACAGAAATTATCTCAAGCAATCATCAATCCACTTCTCGATGGACAAAGTGTTGTCTGAGTGGCTTTGAAAGTAAAAAGAGACAGACAGGTGACATTTTATTTTCATTTAACGTCAAATCATTAACTACCATAAAATAATCTATTTCATCGCTCGAACCTAATGAATGATTGACAATCAACTTTATGGCAACTTTGTGATATCTCAGGGTATATTATAGACAATGAGACAAATAGTGACGTAGTTCACTGTTCCTGCCAAATCATGCTGTTAAATCGAGTCTGACAAAATTGCAATAAGCTTAGACGATGACGTAGAGTAACTGAATCGTATGCAGGTCTTCATAATGAGTTCCAACTCAAGTATGACACTTTTGTTCTTCAGGATGAACATGAATGTTCTATTTTTCAAGAAATTTTACAAGGTGACAATGGAAGACTGCAGAAAGTTAACTGATAAATGTCAAATAGTTTCTGAATGGCAATTTATGAATCGATGCCTAATAAAATGTGCATGTCACGTCAACTTCAAATAAAAATTTAACCAGACTAATTATCTGCATGGCGATTTCATAAATCATTCACGTCATGTCAACTTCAATTCATTCCAAACTAAGATAAGAGAAAAGAAGGACAATTGCTAACAAAATGTCAACACTCATTGAATTTACACGCATGTGCAACTATGAGATGTCGTTGTGTTAATATAGCCGAGCCGGTATAGGTCGTACGTCGACCTTACGACCATAAAACAGGTCATGGGACCTGACAAAGCACACAAACGACAGGACCTGCAACTTGTCTCGATTCCAACGCGCTAAAAGGGGAAATCCAGTCCAAAAAATAAGTCAGTCTGATAAAAGAAAGAGTAAAATCTTACGAGTTCAACAGTAAAAACTTGACTGAAGTAAGGAAAATAAGGAAATTATGAAATTTTGAAGGTTTTTTAATTTCTGCATAACAGTAACTGTTATGCAGAAATGCAGTGGGTATGAATATGCAAATGAGTGAGTTAACATGTCATAAGCTCACAATTTTCCATTGATCGTGTAAAATAAAAAAAAAATGACGAAAATTCAATGTTTCTGTCATCGAAGTCTGAAACATGGTGTTATTCCTGGTTGAATAACTTTAAAATAGTGATCAGTTAGATATGTATCAGGATTTGAACCTCAGGCATATAATTGCGTTTGAGTGAAAAACTGGAAATTTCAGCATTTTATGTACAAACTGTATGGCAGGTTGTGAGGGGATGACATGCTCACTTTGGCATTTCCATATTCATATTGACCGTTCAAGAACTGTTTCCTCAAAAATTAGCGAAACTTCAAAATGTCATAACTTCCTTATTTTTCGTCCGATTTCGACCAAAATTTCACCGTTGAACTCGTAATATTTTACTCTTTCTTATTAATATTTTACTAACTTATTTACTAACTTATTTGGACTGGCACCAGTGGTGACTGGATTTCCCATTTAAGCATACAGCGTGCGCAGATAGCATCAAACTAGCTAGCTATAAACACATCACCACTTCAGAAAAAATCAACATGCCAAAACCTTCCAATCAGGTCGTGCGAGCTTACAGGTCCTACGACCTGACGCTTGGATGTTTGGTGACGTCAAACCGACAGTCGGAAAGTCGTACGACCTCAGGTCGTGTGGTGTGCTGCATTTCTAGCGGGCTTCGAGAAGACACTATTACAATTATATGTATAAGCGTCTTGGTCCATGGTAGGCCATGTTACGAATATAAATGTCGCCACAAAGCATATGTCGCGAAATCGTGACATCGCTCATTTTGAATAATCTTTAATGGAAGGTGATTAGTTACCATGTATTAACTATCGCCACAAGTGATGCATTATGCATACATCGTGACAAATTTCTCACGCACACACGTATTATTATCACACCTGCCCAACATGCATTGTCACAACAGTGATTATCTACTATTTATACCATTAGTCTATGTATCATTATTCCACTGGATATTCTGCCGGCAGTTACTGAGAATTTTCAAATACGGTACTTCGCACCACATACTAGTATATGAATGAGAGTAGCTATATATTGGACCCCGTTTACAGTGCGAGGCTCGGCCGCGGCTCGGCCGCGGCCGAGTCCAGCCCCGCTTCAGTGTAAACGCGCAAAAGGCCAAATGCGAGGCCAAAATTGGCCTCGCATTTGGCCTCGCTCTGGAGGTGGTCTCGGCCGCGGCCGAGCCGCGGCCGAGCCCGGCCTTTTCTTGGTGTAAACGCAAACTGGGCCAAATGCGCGGCCAATTGCGCGGCCAGTTTTAGTCTGGCTTCCAAACCCTCTGCCTGTATCTTTCGCTGTTCAGGATATTAACCCCCTCAACGTCGAAAACCAGTATAGTTTAAGGTGGTTTTGTCCTGCAAAGGATTCTTTCCTTCGGCAAAGGCCTTTGCCCGAACGGCGACTTCGTCGCCACGGAATTCATTTGGCAAAGGGTCTGAAAACCAGACAATACCAAATTGCATTTGTTTACAAGTAGAGCGCCACTACGACAAAATATTGAAAGGTTTGAATCAAAAGCGCGGCCGAGCCCAGCAGTGTAAACGGACAAAATTGCGAGGCTCGGCCGCGCAATTGACCCCGTTTACAGTGCGGGGCCGGGCTCGGCCGCGGCTCGGCCGCGGCCGAGTCCGGCCTCAATTGCGCGGCCGAGCCTCGCAATTTTGTCCGTTTACACTGCTGGGCTCGGCCGCGCTTTTGATTCAAACCTTTCAATATTTTGTCGTAGTGGCGCTCTGCTTGTAAACAAACGCAATTTGGTATTGTCTGGTTTTCAGACCCTTTGCCAAATGAATTCCGTGGCGACGAAGTCGCCATTCGGGCAAAGGCCTTTGCCGAAGGAAAAAATCCTTTGCAGGACAAAACCACCTTAAACTATACTAGTTTTCAACGTTGAGGGGGTTAATATCCTGAATGGCGAAAGATACAGGCAGAGGGTTTGGAAGCCAGACTAAAATTGGCCGCGCAATTGGCCGCGCATTTGGCCCAGTTTGCGTTTACACCAAGAAGAGGCCGGGCTCGGCCGCGGCCGAGCGAGACCACCTCCAGAGCGAGGCCAAATGCGAGGCCAATTTTGGCCTCGCATTTGGCCTTTTGCGCGTTTACACTGAAGCGGGGCTGGACTCGGCCGCGGCCGAGCCGCGGCCGAGCCTCGCACTGTAAACGGGGTCATTGAGGCCGGTCTCGGCCACGGCCGAGCCGTGGCCGAGCCCGGCCTCGCACTGTAAACGGGGTCTAAGTTATTAGGGGCTATTGTTCTGTTTTGTTGGTTGGTCAGACTCGGAAAAAAACGGTCGCAGGTCAAGTGAGTACACACACAAACACACTTTTTTGTTTTTCAATGATATTTTATTGATTTCATTCAAATTAATCATAAATCAACCCATTCTGGGTGTAACATGAACATAGGAACGGTACAAATGCCATTCAAAAGACAAATCCATTACCAACTTATACTGCCCATCATCTCCCTTCAAACATAACAACTCGATTATAAATCAATCCTACTGACCATTTCTTCACGAGAAAGTATTGACATGTACAAAAAAAAAATGTATATATATATGTATCTTTGACTATGGTATACTTATACTGCCAATCATCTCTCTTCAACATAACAACTCGATTATAAATCGAGTATATGTAAGGGTATATATATACAAGGGTATATACATAAAAAAGCAACAAAAATACGTTAGTACAAAACTAGAATGAAATTATTTCATTGAAATCAAATCCCCATCCCCCACCAACACCGATGCACTCAAACCTATCCCACACCCCCACCACAACCCCAAACACATACATCCACAACCACAACACACATACACCCCAAACACCAACACACATACACACCAACACCAAAAACGCACATACACACATACACCCCACACACAAAACACACCCGAAGCGATACCACCTTCCTTCCTAATAAAAACGACTTCCAAATTCAGAAACATTTTCCCATTTCAGCAAATGTAATCCCAACTTATTTCTTTTTATATCAATTTCTCTTTCTTCATCCCGAAAACTTATTATTCTTTTACAAATTTCCTCCAAAGTAGGATGTTTCCCTCCGACCTAGATCTAAAAATGATATATTTCAAAATAAAAATTATTGTATTATAAAATTTTACTTTTGGATCCCTTCCCGTAACACCAAAATGAACGTCTCTCCACTCTATATTTCGAAGATCTGCACACACACACACACACACACACGCACACACACTGATGTAGTGTTGAACAAGCGCACAAAGTGATACATGCATAAAATCGTCTTTAATTCTCTTTCTCCAATCTCTTGAATATCAATGTATATTACATTTTCGAAACATTACATGTTTATCCAAAAAAAAAAATGACGTTGGAATGCTTTTGATGGAAAGAAGCAAGTACGAAAACCAACCAAAACGTGCGAACACAACTCTTCAGCGCATTGGAATTTGTTTAGGTTTATTTTGCTCATCCTATTTTCTAGTGTATACGTGTCTTTTCAAAGAAGAGGTATTTGAAATAGAGTTAGATGGTGCGTTCAAGTCACTACGCCATAGCCAATACCTATCGTCAATTCCTTTGAATAAATACCAATGCAGACGTAGACACTCGAAGAACATTGCTAATACAATATTATCAAAAAGTAAATATGATGTTTAAAAGAAATCTGATAAGCACTTAAACACACCTATCGTTCTCCGGATAGGATATGAACGTTAACATCACAATTTGATCTTTTCATTTCAATGTAAGTGTTTGAAAGCTGCCTACATTTGCATGACAATGAACGGAATGTTTGTCGAAGGTTTTCGTGTAGCTCATTAGGATGCGAGTCCCCCGTTTTCTATTAAAGGTGACCGAGGGTTCTTGGGCTTCCTATGCCCAATCTACCTGTACTGTAGGTAAACAATGAGTACGTGTCACAGCGATGTCGTCATAAAGACACACAAAGAAAGAGATAATCTGGACGGGTCTCGGTGATTCAGATTGTGAATTGAGGCTCAAGACATCAGGTAGAATCACCGCACACTGGCACTCGAGCGTGAGGGACTTCTCACGTCTTTTTCTGCTTTTTTTTCCTCACTCGAGTGCAGACGTCTCGTTTTCTACTGTAAGCAATCTCGAGTTCCGTTGGAGAAAATCTCGTGGCTGTTGTTCCATTGCATCATTTTGTTCTTCATTTTTTTGTGTGAAGATATGCCTACACATTTCAGATTGTAACGCCGCCAAGTCTTGCCAAGTTAAAGTTTGTTGCAGCTTCACCAGTCCAACCTAGTGTTCTGAATGTCTCTGTATCCCTTCCAAGTAAACACTGTTCTTAGACCCTTATATGAGCCTACAGTGTTACGGGTAAGTATAACCAGGGAGGTGTTTCCTCTCACCTCCCTGGTATAACTGTACCCACAACGTTTCGAACGAGAGTGACGTACATAACTGTGTCCGTGCTATTCTATTACCAATAGAGAGAACAATTATAATATTTTATTCACTATTCTTTAGGGCTCGCGTTTTATCACTTACGTAACCACCATGGTATTTTGACTATAATCGATCGTGGGACATTTAAACCTATTGCAGTACACCATACGCCCACACGATGATCAGGCCATAAACTTGTAAGTATACGCGTGAGGGCACTGAGTAATGTCCACTAAATCATGATTCCACTTTTAGTTTGTGCCTGTTCTTTACTGTCTGGACACGCGATTTATGTTTGAAGTAAAACTATGTAGGATCAAACTTAGCTACAGCACCGCATGCTAATTGATCAATCATGCCAATCTGCCACGTACCAAAAAATAGTGGTATTATTATTATTATTATTATAGTGTAACCAGCGACGCGCGATCCATGCAAAGCAGACGTTGGTTAATCTTGCTGTCAGTTCTTTCGTGTTACTCGCTGGTATCATCTAACTATATGTCTAATCCTTTTGCTTTTTGTGTGTGCAAGGACATATTCTCTCGTTTGTGTGAAAGGAGATATTCTCACTCAGTAATATGCTGAAGACTTAGTTTATCTAGTGTTTATTCATGTTGTTTTATATTTGTGGCAGGTGTACGTGGCTCGGTGTTCACCTCAACGATTTCCAGAGACAACGTGACTTCAGTGCACCACAAGAGAGCTGCTTAGACAGTAGTCATGCGATCAGCGTTGGACGACTTAAAGTTCAAAAGAGGCCGTGACTAGTATAAGCACCACCATCACAGTGCTTATATCGGGGATATGACTTTGATATGCCTCTGGAGGAGAGAGGACACGCATGAAAGCAAAATTAAACATTCTGAATGATAATCAGCTCATCGAAAGAGAATATAACACACCATCAAGCTTATAATGACATTCTACCAGACTGTCTACGAGGGGGTTTCCTCCCGTCTCCTGCCGATCTGGACTCGCGTCGTGGAAGTTTCCACCGATGGGCGGGTGGTCAGTCGTGCCTTTTTCTGGTACATTTGGTTCATGATTGTCATGGCAACCATCTCAACGCTGGCGTTGTGGGCGTCTCTAGACGCAAATTATGGTAAGGATCAAATTCGTTGGAAGATCATGAGGAGAAAAAAAAAATACTCCTTGCATGGCATGAACATTGTTCATGATTGATGGTATGTATGGAACATTGCAATATGATTAGGCAGTAAGGCAACCAGTGAATTTTCAAGAGATGATTATTATAAATGAGAGATAAATATGTTGATGGATGTATCACTTTGACACTAGCTTTATGTTTCAAGATTTTCTTTTTCGATTTTCAAATATTTAGCTTTGAATCAATAAGTCAATCATGACTTCCCATGTCCTTTAGTTCACTTTGAAGAGTGATCTGGCTGCATTTTAAACTTGTATGAAAGTCGAAGCAACTATCATGACTTCAAGGATCAAAGAATATATTTTATGTAACTCGTGTGCATAGACGGTTATGCAGTGATATGTACTTTTGAAACGATACAAAGCGACAATATATAGTTTTACAAATTCCTACCGTACATTAAAAAGAACGTAAAGTAATAAAGTGCTGGCATAAACCACACATTATTTTGTTTTCTGTGTGATTAGTCTTGGGCTCTGAAAAATAGGAATCATAAATTATGAATATGACTGAATTGCTTCTATTTCTATCTAATTTGTCATCTGCCATTTGTATGTTCCTATCCTCTCAACATCCTTTTTTTCCAATTGATTGTGACGCTTCAATTGTTTTTGTTTTGCTCCTGTTTGTATTAGCATTTTTTAACAGTATTCTTCTATTTTGTAAGGTTGAACTGTAGCTGCTGGAGGTAATTCGTATGATACGTGTGTGCCTTATGACCGCGTCGCTTGTTTCGTTATCTGTATTTTTGCCCGTGTTGTATCAGTATCATAAGTGTCATCTGTCTTTGTTATATTTGAATGATTATGTGAGGCTATCGTCCTTCTCTTTGTACTAGTTTTAATCACATTATTCATCTGTGTGTCAGGTCGTTCTGAAATCTCAAGTCGTCATGTGCGCGACACACCGGAAAGCGTCGGACTGCTCGATAGTTTGTGGGGGTTGTCAGGTCGATTCGATGGGATGCTCAGTGGGTCGCGGACTATTGACATCAACACAAGAAGTAAGAAAAACACATCTTGTCTCTTTCCTTCTGCCATATCATCTTCCATTTAATTTTTGTTTATTGAATTCACTACTAGAATTAACCCTTTCTGTGTGAGTGATTAAAATTACACACACAGTGAGTAATAGTATAGGCCTAACTATATGTGCAGTAAATCATTGTGGCAAGCAGAGGGTTAAAGCATCATGTTTTTGTATCTATACGTTTATACAGTACATCACTGACCATAAAATCTTTGCAGCTAAGTATAGTGGCTATTGATTTATTTCTTGCAAATTTATCATTCTCATTTATTCCTTCTTCCCTGCTAGAAAATATTTTTGGCCCTGTCTGTCCAGAAATAGACATTCCTGGATCGGGTAAGTAACGCACGATTATAGTTTATACAATGTCATGTTATACAATTTAAATGAATTGAAAACAAGTAAGAGAATAAGGAGAGGGGGAAAAGAGCGAAGGGAACTGAGTTAAAAGTAAGGGCGGGGAGGGAGGGAGGGAGGGAGAAGAGAGCGAAATTGAAACAGAGAGAGGGGTGAAACATGAGAGAGTGGGAGGGGACAGGGAGGGAGGGCCAGGTAGCAAAGCAGACGGTACCAGACAAAGATTGAAATGGCGGGAGAGAAAAAGTGTGAAATACTATTAGTAGTAAGAGAGGGAGGTAAGAAGAGAACAACTGAATGAGAAAAAAAAAATCAAATGGTATAACTAAGATAGAAAAGTATATATTTATGAACTAGATCCAGATATTAATTTGTTCATGTCCGCAATTTTGATCTTTTGTATTTACACGAGTGTGTTTGTTTGTTCGTTTGTTTATTTGTTTGTTTGTTTGTTTGTTTGTTTGTTTTGTCTGCACCTTCTGTCTCTGCTTATTCCATGTGACAGCTTAGATAGGCGTTGCCTGCTACATTGTTTATTGACATGATTTTGAAAACTGTTTTTAATGGCATGTAATGTATGCTGAGACCGGGGCGGTGCAGTTTCATTAGACCAACACCAATCAAAAGAGCAACAAATAAAAAAAAAGAATGCTGTCAACACTATCGTTTGGAATAAAAACAATTGAAAATAATCAATCACAGCAAATGTCTTTTCAGACTGTAGTCATTAGTGTTTTGCAAAGTATGACAAGTACAATAGGTCTGTATGAAACACAGTTTCTTGGTCAAGGCACTTCAGTGTATTATGGCAGCAGGGGAACATTGAGCTACAACACTATCTCCATGTTGAGAATAAGCAGATCTGCATCTTTTATCAATGTTACTTCTTTTTTTTTTCTGCAGAGAGGAACATGACTCACAAACTGAACGAGACAACGCTGTTCCACGTGGAAGAAGAGGTTCTACAGACGTTCACCATCGAAGCGAGAAAACTCAACGCAGACGGCAACAACAGGCTGCAGAGGTTGCTAAGGAAACAGGGAAATAGCCACGCCTCCGTCTCGGATGTCCTCAGTGTTGGATTAGAAATGGATGATTACATCCTGTTACCGGGTGGACGCTGGATTCCAACGACGTGTACACCGAGATGGAAGGTGACGAATGTTTTGATGAGATGCTAGGTTTTGCATTGTCTTGATTTTCATGTTTATTATTCTAGTTCCATGAAATATATTCACCTACGGTATCAAACGTCTTTACCTAGTTATTATGATACTTCTTTCAGTTATTTACAACTAACGCAGCGTTCAGGAAAGAGTTGGACGAAATTGCATCTTAACTGAATGGCCCAATAAACAACATATGGATATATTGTATTACAGTTATTCTTTCTTTTTTATTTTTTTTTTAATTTTTCATCAGACTGCATTATGTGCAACATTCATTTATGTTGTATTTGCATAGACGAACAGTATCTTTCACGTGAGGAGCTTTATATAAATGTAGATTGAGTGATTCATTTACACCGTTGCTTTGTAAAGCTGTAGTGAGGTATTCAAGAATAAATCATAACCATGTTTACTCGGTCATGACATTGTTTTCGACGAAACTGCTTGGAGAATAGTTATTGTTGGCCGTGAACTCACGGGTATTTATATGCCACGTCAGATTTAGTCAAGTTCACCATATTTCTATGTCCGTGTTTCCATCCTCATCTCAGGTTGCCATAGTGGTTCCATTCCGAGACAGACATTATCATCTTCCTATATTGCTACGCCATCTTGTGCCGTTCTTGAAGAGTCAGTACTTGGAATTCGGCATTTATGTAGTTGAGCAGGTTTGTGTCTCTCTCTCCCTCTCTTTCTCTCCCTCTCTCTCTCTCTCTCTCTCTCTCTCTCTCTCTACATATATGTATATATATATATATATATATATATATATATATATATACATGTATATACCTTATATATATATACATATATAAACATATATATACACACACACACACACATATATATATATATATATATATGTTTCTCTTATCTTTGTCTACTATACCGTATCTATCTTTTCATCCATCCATCCATCCACCTAATGTCCTCTATATTCATCTATCTCGGTATCTAGCAATCTACTACTAGTATGATACTTCTAGCCACTGATCTATGCATATCTCCAGCTTTCTGTAGCTACGAAGTGATCTTCATTTTCACATATACAAAAAAAAAAAATCAACGTACGGGTTGCATGACGACTAATAACCAAAGAGTTGGTAGGAAAAACAAGGAGTTGGTATTATGATTATTTAAGCACATACTATAGAAGACTCAAGGCTCATGTTTTATGTAAAATACCAAGAATGTGCAAAACTACTGCTTCAGAAAACATTTGTTGTCATTGCTGATTATGAATGTTCATATCATTTACTGTATAGTATACTATTTTGTCGTGTGGTTCAATCAGGCCAACAGCCTGCGATTCAATCGCGCCATGTTGATGAACGTCGGGTTCGCTGAGGCGCTCAACTTCACCACGTACGACTGCTTCATCTTCCACGATGTGGACCACATTCCTCTCAGCTATGGCAACTACTACGGATGTAGCGCCATGCCACGGCATTTCGTTTCCGGCGTCGATAGATGGAAGTACAAGTAAGGAAGCAGCCATATAATCCACAATAATATTTTATAACAATCTCATATTCTGTAACAATCTCAAAGATTGATGGTCGTCAAGCATCGAGGAGATCAAGTTATCATGTAGCTTAAAAACATTCTCTATAGAGTTTTTTTTTTAAGTAAACGTGTATCTTTCCATACAAGATCATGTAACCACATTATACGAGACAAAAAAAAAATGGCTAAGAATACAAAAGTAGAATTCCAAAAGCTCTCTTAAGTATTCAAGTGGCAGCTTGTTATTTTGCAACCAGCAAATTGTCGCCTTCGGCATTTCAATGAAAGTCAAAATGTAATGTTCTTTGATACCAGCTGCCACAGTTTGATGTCCTTTGGTGATGGGACGGCGAGGGCATGGTAACGTGCGTTGATACATACGTGTATACTTAATCTGCGTAATTTTCACCACAACCAAGGAGCTAATAGCTCCTTGCCACAACGTAGGAGACGATGACTAATATGTATTCACAATGCCGGAGACCCGTTGTTAAATCTAGATATCTATAGCAGAACGTGAGTTCAACACAGACCATGTCTTAAGTTGTTTGTTATCTATGTCTTGGTACAGTAAGCAGATTACATCCGACGTGTATCGCTTTGACAGTAAATGATTTGATGATACTTAATTTGCAACAAACTCTCAAACGTTCACTAACGATTCCCACATTGTAGGTTATTGTACGGAGCATTCTTCGGTGCCGTGACGGGTTTCACGCGGAGCCAGATAGAGAGGTTTAACGGGTTTCCCAATGTGTACTGGGGGTGGGGCGGAGAGGATGACGACATTTTGGGGAGAATCCGTTCGCAGGGACTGGCCAAGACAAGGCCCTGGGGCCCAGTCGGCTTCTACAATGTCATCCCGCATCATCACAAAAGTGCCAAGAAAAACATGGATAGGTACGAAGTACATCATCACTCCCTCCGTTATTGCATTTTTTTTTTACATCATTAATTTTCATTGATTTTTCCCTTCCTGTGGCTAACATTATTCACTTAAAGGATAGCCAATGAAACAATAAAGGCCCAGCATTTTCTGTTCATATCTCACAGCTCGTGAACCTTTTTACACTCCACGTTTCTCTCCTTATCTATGTCGGTTTTTTTTTTTTTTTTTTTTTTTTTTTTTTTTTTAGCTCATGGAGATGCTATTGAAGTGCAACACAGCTGTTTATCATAAAGTATTTTGAGATTTCTCATTTTTGCTTAGCAAAAATTACCACGCCTTCCATCAAATGTTGGTATTCCCATTGACTGAGCAAAAAGTTAATTCATACAAATTGCCTTTGATTGAAAACTTCATGAATTGACTTAATATGCGTCTAATCGTAACTTCGACTGCAGCCTATAACGTTATAACTCTCGCTTCTGTTCAGTTTTTTAATACTCATGTATATTTGTAGTTTTGCTTGAGTACTTTGTACTTTTCTGCGATTGTACCCGAAAAGTGTCATTCGCGGGCAAATTACTGCGTGAGCCCTGATGATTTCGTTTTCTCTGTCATTGTTATTGAGTTGGTTTCATCATCATCATCATCATCATCATCATCATCATCATCATCATCATCATCAACAACATCATCATTATTTACAAAAGCATCTGATGTATCTAACATAATTTTGTTTGTATTGTGGAAACTCTTCAAGAAACGAAAAGCGAAGGGACGTAATTATGTTATTATCAAATCTGTTTCTATTTTTCCCTCTCTTTCGTCTCCGTAGAGTGTGTCTTCTCACTCATCACAGAGAGCGCATAGAGACTGACGGTCTCAGTAACCTGTCCTACAAGAATAGGCACATACAACTGCTCCCTCTCTATACGAACGTTTCGGTCGATATCAGAGCTCTGCCGTACAATAAGGACTGGCACGTTTGCGATCGGGAGGCCGAGATGATGGAGAACCAGGACCAGGGCCAAAATGACCCCGGAGAGCACAAAGTTCCCATCCAGAAAGAGTACATCGATAAGAAAGCGGAGGACAAAGAATTACAGAAGTCAAAGAGTTAATGAATGCCACTAATAACAGGATGTCAATCCAGTTGCGTTTGGGCGACGCCAGTTCATCTTTCTGTAGGGCCTACTCATTGCATTGGTTCATGAGAACGACCTCATGCATTTCGGTTGATCTGCGTTAACACATCACACATTCTCACAGATCATTATACCGTAACTCACTTATGTTCCTTGACTATCAAGGAGGTGAACTGCTTTTAATGACGCTAGTAAATGTAAGTGAATGCATGTAGAATGATATTCACGTATTGTGGGATTTTCCTGTTTTGCTTATATTGTCGATGTTGAAACGGACTGTTCATATTGAAGGTGTGTCCACAAATTCTATCCAATATCCCAACATCTCAAACTGGAAAATGCAAGACGACATATTCAAACATGAAGGTGCTTCCCGTTTCCTATACATATTTGGTCCTTGTGCAGCCACTTATTTTTTATAGTTGTGAAGGCAGAATAAAAATGCGACATTTGAAAATGAAAACATGATTTCAACGGATAAAACACGTGAATTATCGGCAGAAATCATTAAAAACATTATGCCGCCCCAGAAATTTTTAAATAGGACATTTCGAGTGACGAAGTATTGATTGTGTTGTTGAACACTACACTTTTGGACGTGAAAAATGCATGCGTTCACTTTCGCCACCTGCAGTGTCTCGATGCCTTCGGTATAAAGATAATCTTTGAATAAAACATGGTTGTTTGTCTGTGAAATATATTTTATTCAAAACAAGAACAAACAAACTAATCGTTCAGCATAATCAACATGAAGTGTGTAATCGAATAAATCGGTACAGCATCAACAGATCAAGGTACGGATATGAGGAAAAAATATCGTTGAAAATGTCTCCATTTCTTTCTTTTTTTTTTTAAAGAATGCAATCAGATTTTGAAATTCTGCGCTTTCATCAACCTCGTTTCGTTTGTTCATTGTTGAATACCGTAGTTAAGTCGAGTTGTGACGTCATTTCAAAATCTAATCAGCTACCTATATATAACAATTGAACCAAGTCGCGTGTAACCGGAAACTTATCGTAATCAGTCCAAGACTGTTAAATCGGGTGCACGTAGCCCTTGTTTTACTTCGAGTACTCACTTGTGTTTATCCTAGTTTTAAATTATCTATCAAACTCCGGTATATTATACGTCACAAATTGTTAAAGGACTTCAGTAACAAGCAAATTAAAACTCACCCCTGATAACTGTGACAACGTGGACTTACAACCCTCATCATTTTGTCACACCAAAGATACCAGAATACTGTACATGAGTGTATATTGGGCAAGGATCCTTAAAACAATATAATGTCAGTTAAAAGAGAATTACTCAACGGTTACTACTTGTAGTATATTCCGCTTAAATACAACTCATTAACTTTGAAGGCTGAACTTGTAATATTTCTTTCAAGTTCAACAGGAATTGAGTCGGAGTAATTCACGATACATGTTTATCTTTTATTTTGATATTGATTAAATCGTAAATCCTCCCATTTTCATAATCACTGAGCGAAGGTTTGTAATAAACAACTTGAGACGAATGAAACAACTCCTTTCTCTTCGATCGAAATACAAAAGATATGGATTCTTTGTGCGTGCGTGTTTGTGTGTGTGTTTGTGTTTGTGTATTTCACAAACTTTTTTCAGGTTAACATGCATCGCAAATGGGACTTCGGTAAGAAAAAAAAATGTAAAAGTGATAAAACTACCGCAAAGTCGAGATTGCCGAGCTTCAGTTGCTTTCAAATTTCCTGGGCATTTACAGCAATCCTTGATGTCAATGTGCATGCACATGTATCTTACAAAACGAACGACCAAAATGTGAATGGGCGTGAACATGACGTTGAGGGCGCTCGCTCTCACACAATCGACGAGTTCTTCGCGTTCAAGGCGATGTTGGTTCAACCCTGTATATGACAGTTCTAAACTGCTTGCATAGATACAATAAAAAGACTGAAGCCATCGATATTGAATGCATCGATCCAGACAAATAATTGTTCTAGTGGAAAATGTCACATCTCCATCAACCATTAATGAAGTGACTCATAGGGTCACTTGAGGGCATGCCCCTCACCTTATATTCGGGGGAGGGGGGTACAACCGAAAAGAGCTAGTGACTTGCAATGATATTGAATATTTCAATTTCCTTGCGATGGCATGTTACTGTTTGATCAGGTGACACAAAGTCAAGAACAGAGTTTTTCTTTTGCTTTAATTCTCTGTGAATACGATTGTATGTGCGTACAAGTTAATAAATCCCCACATTCGTATAACGTCTTGCTGGAGGATAATGAAATATGGATAAGACTGAGTGAGAATGGCAGAGAGGCTTCGGGGATTTGTTCAACATCATCGTGTCACTGCTGTAACTGCGGTTTTAGTTCAGTATAAGTGAGCAATGCTGCTAGGTGAGGTTAGCAGTACTGTACTAAGACGCAGGTCCAAATATAAGGTTAGTTCCTCTTTTATCTTTTTTTTTTTTTTTTTTTGGGGGGGGGGTGTTTCACCCGCACTGTGTCCATGTCCATGATAAAATACTATAGATCAAGAATGCGATCTTACTCATGTATAGAATAACAGCAAAGAAAATCTCTGTAACTACTCTCTCTGAAAAACAAACAAAAATACAATCCTTTAATCTTCTGAAGTTATACAGTACAAGAACATTAAAAAGGGATGCTTTTTTTCAGTTATTTTGTCCACACTGACATGCACAGAGCAGTGGCGGATCTAGGGGGAGCGCACCGGGCGCGCCTCCCCCTTTAGGTTTTGTTAAAACAGAAGAAATTACTCAAGAAAAATGGGGACGTACGCCCCCTTCAATTTTGTTAAGGAACCCCCCCCCCCCTTTATTAAATCCCATGGATCCGCTCCCGCAGAGATAAGCACTATGTAAAGGCTAGCATAGACACGTCTTAGAAAAAAAAACAGCGTTGCTATCTCCTGTGCCATAAACGTTTCAACAGGACAATGGGGATAATTTTAACTTTTGACAGAGATACCTTAAATATGGCATGTACAGTTTGTATATGACCAAGGAGGTTCAAGAGATGGAGTTACAACCTGACTAAAGATTATTCAAACATGCTGTTCTGTGGTGGACGCACGTAAGTATTTCACACACCCTTGTGCCTGTGTACCTTTGATGGTCAGGGTTCGATGCCGCCGTCTTTCTGAGCAATCTGAAGATTGATTTATAACGCTAAAATATGTCGGCTATTATTTTCATCGTTCATTTATCAAATGAAATGAAATTTCACTTAATGATAAGCATATAAAACAGAAGTAAACCCTGTTGACAAAATACGTGCAGAAGTGTAAATCTATGAGTTGTTTGTGAAAGTATTTCAAAATGATTCAATTGCCTTCCGATCTGAGGGGCAGCACCAGTTTAGTACATACTGTATTTCAAATACATTTGAATGGAGGCATGGGACTGTAGGAATAAAACTCCACCTCTTGAATCTCCCTGGTATGGCAAGCAGTATACAGAGATTAATAAATTTAAAAAAAAAGTCAAATAAAACAGCCAAAACACGAGCCCGTCTCTTTCCATTACGCATCTTACTGATATGGAAAACTTTTTCAAAGAGTTGATAAAAATACGCAGGGAGTCCTGTTTTCCAATTTATTGTACAAAGTAACTCTTAAACAATGCAAGGCTCCTACATGAGATACATCGTACTCAGTTTTTAACAGAAGTCGTTCAAGGAAATTAAGGAAAGAAAACAAAAAGAAATGATGCACCATTTATGAGCAAAAACTTATTTTTTTACATTATGGCATGGACGTTCGTCGATGAAAGATTTTGATATCACAAATTAAAAAACGCTACTTTGATCATGATAGATTTTCTGCGAAGAACAACTCAATAATAACTACATCGCCATTCAGTTCTTGTCTCGTATAAAACAGCTCTTTTTTCAAAATCATACATATGAGTCTTCCAATAATGTATACACAAAGCGCGTCATAAATTTATTCTTCCTTTAGGTCATGTCGGAATGCAGTTCCTTCCTCTTCTCAAAGTAGTACATGCGTTTCTCGTCGTAGGCGGCGCGCTTGGCTCTCGCACTCTCGCTCTTGGCCTTGGCCGCTTCCATCTTGAGCTTGATCAGAGCCATCTTGGCTGTGTGCTCCGCCCTCAGATTGGCCAGACGAACATGCAGCTCGACAGCCTGAGGACCACTCTCCCCTTTGGCGTTGGTGTGGAGACGCTGGGCAGGCGGAGGCGGAGGAGGCTGCGATCGGAGGGAAGGAGGGCAGGGAGGAGGAGTGGGGAACATGGAAGCAGGTGGAAGAGGGTGTGGTTCTATCGACTCCCGTTTAATGACTGGTTTCGAGGGCACTTCCATGACATCTGCTGGGCTTGAACTTGAATTGGAATCCCTGTGAATTATTTGAAAGAACATGAATGTCAGAAATTGTCATCAATTTAATTTCAACATAAAATGAATGAAAGAAATATATTACATGTATGTATATATGACAAAGTATGGAAATATATGGCAAATAATCGAATATAATGTTGTGTATTTGCCAATATGGCAACATTGCTGTAATAATATATTACGATTCTCTTAACGAAGAGAATACTCAAGAGTCATGCAGGGTTTAGGGATATTCACTAGCACCGATTAAACTAAGACCAAATTTACCGATATCTATATTGTGAAAGTTTTCGTAAAGACCGGTCATCGTGGTACAGACATATCACCATACTGATTAGTTCTTTGTCTTGCGTACTAGAACTTGATACCTATACTATGTATTATTTACAAGGAATCTTTTCTCTGAACTTCAATGAAATGGACATCCATTGCAACTTTAATCCTTTCCACATTTTTTTTTTCTCACACAAACGTATTTTTCGAAAAGAAAAAATAAACTGCATAAAAATTTATGACAAAATTGCGTCTTTCATAGTGAATTCATACATCAAGCTAATTTTTCTCCTAATACATGTATGCAATACATACCTTACACTTTTTAATGAAAGGGCAATAATCGGTTGTATAGTGGGATTAATTTACGCTATAGGCTGTTCGTTTTGGCATGAACCGTTGTACAGCAAGCTTTAAATTTGCGACTCGAACGTTAATATACGACGCCTCCTTCCGGGTTGGACAATAGGAACAGTTATCTCGCGCATGTGAAGAACACATTCATTTTTTTTAAATGTTTTTTGACTACTACTTAGCGCTGTTTACACTGTTCGCGTAGCAGATTTAAAGTTAACTTTGTTATTTTCATGCATAACTAAAACGATTTGGATTGTGAGAGTTATACAAGCGCAAAACTTATAATTCATCTATTATGTCTTGGCAGGCATTAACTTTAAAAGAGATACAAAATGTATACATGTATACTTCGAAGGTATAATCAATTCAGATTCAGGCGGAGGATCGAGGGGCGTGTACGATAAAAACTGAAACGAACAGATGATTGCTGGTGCACTGGTAACTCGATAATTACAGGGTGATTTTTCTATAGTGCTACAGTATTTTGGCACAGCTAGCGCCACGATAGCAGTAAAATTTGATTTTTTTTTTTCCTTTGGTTTGTTTGTTTGTTTGTTTGTTTGTAAGAACTTACTGAGGCTGATCTGGGAAATCTGTAGATTCGGTCTGCTCCACTTTCACCTCGCCTTGCCTGCACTCTGGGACGACTTCCACAATATCCTCCTCGTTTTCCTCCTCGATCAGCACTTCATCGTATATCATCGCGTCGTGGATCTCTACCTGCTCCTCAGGAGTTCGGCTGGTCGATGTTGCACTGGCATTGATGGCCGAGTTCTTTGACACAGACTGGCCAACGCTTCCGCTAAAACTTTGCACGATGCCGTTCCTAGTCTCCACAACAGTCGCTTCCTCCTCCAGAAGGGGAACGAAATCCGTTATGGCCTTGGTATCAGGTTCTAGTCCGAGGTCGTTTATGGCCAGAACCGTCTGGTTGCTATCGGGAACCCAGCCCCTGTGGTCCACGTCTTGTCCGAGGCATACCTTTGCCAACTTTGCCTTTCGCACTTTGGCGCGAACTTCCATGCGAGCTCTGTGTTTCATCCGACGCCAAAGTTCGCGGATATCCTTAGCTGTTGCGTTGTGTCTGCACGGATAGACGGTTATGAACTCTTCGGCAATGGTGGTCCACGTGGAACTTTTAATGCTATTCATGCTGAAATCATTCATTACGGAGTCAATGACACCAATGTGAGGTTTAATGATTTTCAGAAGTGTTAGACGCTCTTCCAGCGTGAAGGTGGCGTTGCGAGGCTTGTTGTTCATCATGTTGGAAGGAAGGAGGTCGGTTGCACTGGCCTACAGTTGACTCGGTGATGGGACCTTATCTCTCTTCTCTCTCATCGAAGATAGTCATGCGATAATGAGCAGCAGCTTTCAAAGGAAAGGAAATAGTTTATATTATAGAAAGATTGCGTTAGTTGTCTCGGAAGCATTAGGCGAAATTCCTATTATATATAAGAGCGGAAGATTCCTACCCCATACAAAAGGTGAGCCGGAAAAATATTGCAATCTCGATCAGAGCAATATTGATCGTGGTTGATACATGATTTTATGATTGATTACATGATTTTATAATTAATTACATCGATTACATATCTGACCATGGCAGTATCCATTACGGGATAGCGTGAGTCGCGTTACATGGCAGCTTAAGTTAGCTGTTTGCGATTCAGTACTGCATTGCTATAACAATTCCAACATCATAATAGTCATGTAGCCCATCAGCGTTCTTCTTACCCACTATTGAACAGCCGGGGTGATGGGGACACTTTTTAAATAAAAAGTCGTACTCCCATTGACACTTATGTATTTGATGGTCCCAAAAATACTCCAAAACAACACATTTTCCAAATGGTGGAAGCTGAATTTGAAAGATACTGTGATGTTTACCATTGGGAGCAGTGATTTAAAAAAAAAAAATGTTCCGAGTTATCACATTGATCAATTATAATGTGTATAGAAGTGAGTTGTATCACAGAACGTCACACCATATAAACATTTTCGCAATAAAGCCTGAAATAAAAGGAGATATCGCATTTTTTCTCAATATAGGCCCCTATCATATTAATTATAATATAATGTAAACGATTTTTTTCTAGAAACAATCTTACATTATAATTACTGCTCAAATGTTTTATATCAACAATATTCAACATTAATTATACTGAATAACATTTTTATATTGGTTATTTTTATCCCTAACTCACATTTTAGAACCATTTTGAAGAACTATTTCGTAAGCTGGATTTTCAAGTTGTTGTTTTTTTTCATCTAGAAGCACGTTTCGTGATAAATAATAAATTGCCTTCTTCTGTAGGGGATTTCCAGTGATGCTGAAAGTAAGCCTGCCTACAGTGTACATATTAGAAGAATTAAGTCAACTCAAATTGCAGTACAATAAAACTTTGATCAAAATCTGATGTAAAATAAGGAACTTAGGGCATTTTACATTATGTACATGTACATGTATGTCATCAGGAAACTATTCTCGAACAGGCATGCAAATACATGCAAGATGTCACCCCCTCACAATTTGCCATCTGCGGGGTCTGCAGTTTCTACCAAATATATATATATATATATATATATTTAATATAATAAAAAATAATAAATAAATGTTCATTCTTACAATTACGCCCCAAGTCTCAAATACTGTTGCCGGCCCGGGCGTAGATCTGACAGACCGTTATTCCGAAGTTATTTAATTTGGAATAACATCTATTAATTACCTTTCTAATAGCAGAAACATTGAATTTCCGTTTCATTTTTTGTTTCGGTACACGATCAATTGAAATTTATGAGGTGACGACATCATACCTCATCGCACTCATTTGCATCGAATGGACGAGAATTGTTGCAGAACTTGTATCGATATTTCACAATTTCATAACTGCCCTATTTTTCCCCATTGTAATCTTGTGCTCGTATTAAGATATTACTCTTTCTTAAATTACTAAGCAAACTAATGACTGTAAGTCCTCTCTTAACTGCCATCAAAAGAAATCAGGCCCATGTTTATAATAATGTGCCTCTAAAGTGTGCGTGGGGGCGATTTCCGACAAGTAAACGACACTTTATTCTTTTTTTTTCTGACGCAATATAAGTTTTGTGCTCGAGATAAATGAGGGAATAAAAACACAGTTGGACTTATATGGATTCTAAAAATCTTTAGAGACGACTTGTATAGCGTCTTCGTTTCGCTCCATAAAGGAGCTTTAGATGATAGAGCATTTGTGCGGTCCTACCATGCAAATCCAGTGGATTTTAAAGATGGCATACTTACTAACACACCACACGGTGCGAGCTGTTATATGGAGGTGGCGCTAGAATAACTACAGGGAGCCAACAAAATCACGGAGCGTCTCCCCGTAAAACGAGGCGAAAATTGCACAGCGAATGCCGTAAGGAGTTTGCAGGTCTTCCAACGGTGAATCACAACATTTCAGTTGTCATTTTCAGCACACTTCTGAAGTAAAATACAGACATTCAGCTCCTTTAGACAAACATGACCTTCCCAAGAATGATGTGGTCCAGCGTGCAGAACTTGTTTTTCACACACACTGCCTGCATGCACTGCTGACGCGTGCTTCCTGGTACAGAGCCAGTAAACAAGCGGCCCCATTCCCATTCGCACGCCGTGCGGAAAAATTGGGTTTCAAACGCTGTTTTCCACTGGCTGCAAAATGCCATCCACACACACACACACACACACACACACGCATGCCAAGCTTGTCTCGTGCCCAACGTCACGTAGAAAATAGTCTCATACTCATGCAGCTGACACACACCGCACAATCAATTGTGACACACACACACACACACACACACACACACTATACTGAATACATGCAAACAATACTAGTAGGCCTACCTACACACTACTAGAGTATCTCTTCCTGTCTAAACCTCTCTCTCCCTCTTTCTCCCTTTCTGTTTCCTTCAGTCACACCGTGCTAAGAAACACACTGACTGTGTACGAGTCGAGTACATGTATGTGGATCGCGGTGATGATTTTTTCCCTGAGATTGAATATGCGACTAATGTAGTGCGCGTGGGGAGCAACTCTGCTGCCCAGAATAGCGTTTTGCGACAAGGCCATTTTTAGCATACAACCCCGTCGTGTGCAGTGTTTGAGCGCAGTTTTCTCTTCCACCTCCCTGTTACGGCAATCACCGACGTTGATTAATTGGTTTTTGGGTACGAGTGGGTTGATATTGCACGCGGATGTTACCGAAGAACTGTTGTACCATGGAAGTGTGTATAATAGTAGCTCCATGGGTGTACTGAGAATCATTTTTGTGAACCCGGAAATTTAGCGACCTCGATCTGCAAACTCGATGCCGAAAGAAATAATCGCTGTTAGGAATGAGACAGCATGCAGTATTCAGTGGAAGCTCCCTCTGCAGCAATCTGAAAGAAACCAGAAGGGGGAAAAAAGTCAAGTCGGAGAAGAGAGAGATCGGGAGATTTAAAACGTTATGGAAATACATCTAACCTCTCATGCTGCTGGGATCGATAATGGCCCCTATAGTGATACAGATTATGAACACGCCAAACTTACCTTTGACTGCATGACTTATTGTGAACAGATATCTTTCCAAAATATTTTTTCTTTTTGATATTGCTCGACAGTTACATCAATGACTATGCACAGTACATAGTGCTTTGGGTTGATATTCTGAATAGTTTTTGTTTTTAAAATTTCTAGGAAGGCTTAAAAACCAGTGAAAGAGTTGAGCTAGGTAGTATGACATGATTGTCCCTTAAAGGGGCATTCCAGACGATTTTCATAATTTCCCATCATAAGTAGCCCTTGCATAAATAATTTACAGTTCCATGTACAGATTTGTGAAATTTATTGTGGTCCTTGAAGAGATAATATATTCTGAAAATCTTACACAAATTTACACTGAACACTCACAGTGTTGATGATATAATAGCTTTGTTCAGACGAGGGCAGTTTTAGTCGGAGTAACTTCGGAGGAAGGGTCGGAGGGAGCTAGGTCGGAGTAACTTCGGAGGAAGGGTCGGAGTAATGCCCGTGTGAACAAGGTCGTGGTAACTTCCTCCGGTCGGAGGAACTTACCACGACCTCTTCCTCCGACCAAGATACTCCTGAGTTTTCTCAGGAGAATCTCGCTACCACTCAGGATACTCCTGAGCTTTCTCAGGAGTATCTCGCTACCACGACTAGACGGTCGGAGTAAATTGCCCGTGCGGACAAGCCCTCGGAGTATCTCTGAACTTACATACCTTGAACTTCCGGGGTCAAATCGCAATGTTGACATTTTGCGATTAAAAGTGTAGAGTACAAGTGCACAAGTGTAGTGCAATTCTAACCTAGTCGATCGCAACGAAGAATTTCGCGCTCAGAAATTGCCATTAACAAGAATGGAAAAGACAAACACCTCTGGTAAAAACATTGTATGGTCGACGTGCGCGGCGCTACCACTTCCGAAAGTTACACCGACCCTCCACGGTGATCCCCGGATTGGTCGGAGTTTCTTCCCACGACCGTCGTGTGGACACAGGGTCGTGGTAAGATAAGTATAAATTTTAATTTTAATTGCTGCGCCGTAAAATTTTACTCCGACTAGAAATACGTCTGAACATGGTTATTATAGAGCCACACATATTTCAAAAATGTAGCGGTGTAATTCCATTACAATACTGCTTGCTAAACAAGTTCACCCCCATGCGTAGAATCTATACATCTTATGCATTCCTTAAAATTCTTCCTTTGTTCTGCTTCCTTGAGCCCCAACTCATGCATTCTTATGGTGAGGCTGCCATGTCATATCATCATTGTTCATTGCAATATTTTTTTTAAGTCTTTTTCTTCATCCCAATCACTATGAATTCTTAAACTATAGTACTGAACTATAATCTTATAATTGTTCAAATTTAAAAGTGTGAAAATCATCCGGAGGTCAAGGACTTCTTCACTGACGAATATCATCATTTTGCAACAATCAACATGTATGGGTTAAAGTCTTCAAAATTCCATATTTTTTAGGTTTCTCGTGGTTTCATAATGAAACCTTTATAGTTTTTACTGTTTTCAATTCATTGTTTCCTTTAAGCGATGTACACAGATGCGATGTAAATGTAAACACAATGTTTTACCTTTGGAATTCTTATCATCTTGATGAATTAAACTATACCTAGTACTCCGACAAATCTGTCTTTGAAGGTACTTGAATTTAGATTTTATAGAAAGTTTCAGGGAAACGAAGATGACACTTGATGGTCATTTGGAAAATGATAATGACTTAAAGGGATGGTTTAGAATTGATAGTTGAGATCAGTTTTCAGCTTGTAACTTTTTGCGAGATGTTTATAGAAACCACTTTGTGAAATGTTGAGAAGCCTATAACTATAGAGGAATTCGAAGTTTATTTGATGAAAATCGGTTTTGAAATGGCTGAGATATTCAAAAACAAGTCGCTAAACAAAGCGATCCTGATAAATGATGGGACCCATCACCTTTTATTAGTGTCAGGCATATCGGGCAGTGATCCGATAAAGCAAGATCGTCCGATGAGGACCACGTGCGACATGTTGACACTAACCTGATAGTCGACCAACACAAGTCGGATTCATCAGACTGCAATCCGATACACTGGAGTCGGTAGATGACCAGATGCAACATATTTTCCTTCCGATGAGTGTAATGACCGATAATAAAAATCTCAGTGGAATGGGGTATTACAACGACATGCGGATCGCTTGCAAAATTAAATAGCAGAGCAAACGTTTTACTGAGCGACTCTGTTCCACATTTCAGTGTGTTTCTTTAATCAATCTGGCCCGAATTCACGAAGGTGGTACAATTTAATGAAGCCATGGTTTAAACCATGGACAAAAATCATGGAGCGCCAAGTGTCGCACGGAACATTTCGTCTACAAAATGACCGTTTCGTTAACGAAATTATCATTTCGTGGACAAAATGTTCATAATTTAGTTACAAAATGTTGTCATTTCGTTACAAAATAATAATTTCATCGACGAAATAACTGATTTCGTAACGAAATATTCCATGCGACACTTGGCGCTCCATGGTTGAAACCATGGTTTCATTAAGTTGTATATACCACTTACACCTTCGTGAATTCGGGCCTCTGTGTTCGCTCCCTGATATATGTGTCCGAGGAGAACTTGCGCTATGAATCCGAAATGAAATAAAGTTCGTTATTACGAAACACACGAATTCCATGCATTGTATACATGCCTTCATTTTGTTTGTTCGAAATGTGGATCGTTGGTATTTTTTTTTTTCAGCCTTATCCCAAATGTTCGTTATTTCTGAGATTCGTCAATCCGAAAATAAAATATGGTTTGTTAATATAATGGTTCGTTAGTGCGAATATGGTATGATACGTGTATGACTTTCTTTATTCCAAAGATCCGTTTATTGGAATAAGAAATGAGGCTCGTTAATCCCAAAGTAAAAAAAAAAAAAAAAAGTAATTGTGACTAAATAATTACTGGAGTAAACCTGCGGAATTACAAACTTTATATATTATCGAATAAATTAACCTTAGGAGTAACTAACCTCTTTCATTTTTTCAGAAGCTGCTTAATGACGAACATTTTTTTTCCGTATCAACGTACACTTGGAATTACAAACCTTATTACTCTCTCAACATTAATAACTTTTTTGGGGGGCATAATCAGTAGGAAATATCTCTGTTCCACTATCTTGGGGTTGAGGCAAGACAAAAAATATGATTAGGCAATATTCAGCGGGAATTTTTAAGAGCGCACAAAGTGATGAAAGATCTTATTTTTTCCAAGCATTGGTGATAGTATGGAGTCTTGAGGGGTTCTCATTCCTCTCCAAATGCCTTAAATCCCAGCTGGAAGGAGTTGGGAGGAGTATCATTTGGAAATTAGCATCGCCACGTCTCCTGACAATAACTCGGTCTCATTTGCATTAATCCAAAGATAAACTCATCCTAGAGAAGAAAGAGGGAAGTATAGATCAATGTGAATGCGCTATGGCAGACATGGAGAGTGCCGTATCCGGAGAGGAGGGCAAATTTACATTATAGCCTCATTGTAAAACGGGTGGACAATACATTCTTCCCTTGATAGAGTCCTCACTGACCATACATCGTCATACGAAGCCCGGGCTCCACCCTCCTGTCACCAACACGTACAAATGGGTCTGTTCAAGAGGCAGAATGCAGAATTGGTGCGTCATGGCATGTGAACGTCGTTAATTCCTTCATTATTTTCTCGTTTATCTATATACTTTCGCTCATCTGGCCTGTCGTCATTCTGCATTTCACATTGCTGTTGCATTCGACGTCATAACGTGTCTTGATCGTTATAAAACAAAGAAGCCACTATTCTATAAAGTGATGCACTTGAATGAGGCTGAAGAAGGTTCTAACTAAAGGCAAATGGGTGAAGTTGTGCCCCTGGCATTGTTTTAGACTTTCGCTGGATTTTTCGCACGCGTGTTGAATCATCTGCTTTACTGTATTTTCGTCGGACCACCAGACCACGTGGATTTGGATGTCATTTGTATATTAAAGCCACGATTTTTGAAAACAGGCGTCTGTCGGAGAAGATATACCATGACGGATAAAGTCTGTGACCAGCTCTGAGAAATATCAGTCCATGAATACAGTTATTCTGTGGTGAGTATTAGAAATAGTAATCATCGGCCGGAAAAGGGAAAATACAAGCACTGTATTCGATATGCGCATTTCATTTTCTCAATATGATTTCCATATTTTGACCTCTGGACTCTTAACATTCATGACATTTCCACGTATCATCTTTGATTGGTAGGTAGATTTTTGTAAGCAGGCCTAAATGCCCTGTTACTTCTCCAGCTCATGGTCTTATCCTGAATAAATCCACGCAGTGACGCGAAGCTCTTACGAATGTTTGAGCACATACTTAATCAAACGCTGCTTTTATAATTTTTCGTTCACTTTTCATTCTTGGTAATTTTCATTCACATTTGAAAACAACAACAGCATTTATATACATATACATCAAACCGGATTTGTCAAAATTACCATTTTGTCTTTGATTTATAATTATGCTCACACATGCAGGAACTCGACATAATTATTACTAAGTATTCTCTTTTCTACACAGGAGATAATAGTTTATTGTAAATACACTCTGCCAAGTTATCTTGCTCAAAACCTTTTCTAAAAACTAACTTCATTTTTTGATTTATGGTTGACATCCATAATAAAACATGTGTGTGTGTGTGTGTGTGTGTGTCTGTGTGTGTGTGTGTGTGTTTGATATGGATAGCGCGAGTGAATACGTTTGTTTGACCGTCTCAGCGACAATAGTGTTTGGACCCAATGGGGGAGGGGGAGTGGGCTGAGCAAAAAGAAAAGAAATAGGCCTACACAGGTCAATAAAATGAATAAAGTTTTAATAATAAGATAAATTGTACAACAACAACAGCACACGAAAATAGGGAAATAACAAACTTGAGAAATTTGATAATATTAGACGTCTTACAAATCTATAGAATCCTATCACACTAATCTTAGACTTCATTATCTGAATTCGTTCAAGACGTTTAAAGTTAAAAAGAAACATCGCCACATTACTCTTTAGGGGTTTGGATGAATATTTCCGGTCACAAACATCGGAATCTCGGGCAGCACACCTTTACAAATCGTGTATAATAATACTAATTTTCCCGTCCACTATGAAATTGAGGGGACGGCATTGTTCATGAGCAAATTAGTTTAATCATTGTCTTTGACTTACTGTCCCGTTTCCGAAAACTCTCAGATGAGCTTACGATAATCCAGAGGAAACTCTGAATAAAAAGTTATGAAATTAAAGGACGAGTTAACCTTCATAAACATGTGGATTGAGAGAACACACTAGTGAACGTTTGGGGAAAATCAGACATTAAGTTCCAGTTCCGCGATCGCTGTATGTGCATGGAGACTACAACAGCTTGTGATGTATTGTGTAGAACAATATAAAGAAAATATAAAGAAAATTCAACATATTTTCCCTTTCTCTCAAAAGAACACATTTTCATTTCATTTCATTTCATTTTATTTCATTCTCCTTTTTCCAACAAAACACAACACAGTATGAATTAGGTTATCATCACAATCGTATACACACAACTAACAAGTGATATCAAATGATACAATAATTAAGTAACATATGTATACGCAAAATAATACAAGACTTTGTTTCAGTTGAAAAAAAAAAGGAGAACTGAGAGGTCCACTAAAAAGCAAGCTTGTAGATTGTGAACCACTCAAGAAGATCTAACTAAATACTTATTTGTATATGCTGGACACAAGTATGATTTACACAAGACGGAAACAAACGGGAGACACACAATAACATGACACGACTAGACAGAAAGGTGGAAAATGAAAGGAAGGAAGGAAGAAAGAAAGAGAATGCCTACACGCTGATCAAAGAAACGAAAGAGAGAATTGAAGAGGGAATTGAAGAGATTCTTTAAACAGCCGGTGGTTGCATACAGCTGTGTAGAAATTATAATGGCTATTTCATAAATTAATGAATTCAGAAATCAATTGATTGATGGTTGGATGATAAACCCTGTGATTGTTGGAACTTGATTAATAAAAACGAACATCAGAGAGGGTTTAACAGAAAGGATTTCAACTTACGCTTAAAGGAGTACAAAGAAGGAGAATTTTTTATTTCGCTACTTAATGAATTCCAGAATCTAGGGCCTGTGTATATAAATGTATTCTGAGCTAATAATGTTCTCAGAAGAGGTAGATGAAACTCAGAAGATTGTCTGGTGGGATAATTATGGAAAAATTGATTCCTTGCAAACATTGAATTGAATATACAAGGAAGTGCATTTGTGTTGAAATTAAACATAAACTGTCCAAGTTGAAAGAAATACAAATCTTTGATTTTTAAAATCTTATATTTAGTGAATAATGGATCTGTATGGGAACGTGGCGGGACACCACAAATAACACGAAGTGCCTTTTTTTGTAAAACCAGTAATCTATCTAGTAAAGTTTGATGAGCGTTACCCCATGCTAAAAGACCGTAGTTAAGATAAGGTAATATTAAAGAGAAATATAACGTCAGCAAAGAAGACAATGGAATATGAAACTTAAGTCTATTAAGGATTCCAATACTACGTGATACTATTGTACTTATGTTAATAATATGTGGCCTCCATGAAAATTTATCGTCTACTGTAATCCCCAGGAATTTTATATGAGATACGCGTTCTATTTAAATGTCATCAAAAATAATCTCTTTACGTAAAACTTCTATAGAGTTACTAAATAACATATATTTAGTTTTCAAAAGATTAAGAGATAATTTGTTAGCTCTTATCCATTGGGTCACTTTTTTTAATTCGGAATTAACAATGTGCACGAGTTCATCTGGATTTTGATGTGAAAAGAAAACATTTGAATCATCAGCAAAAAGTATAAATGACAACACGTCGGATGATCTGCAAAAATCATTGATATAAATGATAAAAAGTAAAGGACCTAATAAGCTACCTTGTGGGACGCCACACTTAATGAATTCGAGACTTGAAACGTTCTCGTTCAGAGATACGTATTGTTTGCGGTTTTGCAGGTAGCTCCTGAACCACTCCAAGGCCTTCCCCCTTATCCCATAATGAGACAAATTGTAAAATAAGATTTCATGATTTATTGTGTCAAAGGCCTTGGAGAAGTCCAGGAATATACCAACAAGATGAGAATGATTATCAATAGTATGCGCTGCGTGGTCGATAAACTTCAAGAGGGCGTGAATGGTACTGTGTTTTTGACGAAACCCAAATTGAGAATTTGTAAAAACGTTATGAAAAGTTAAAAAATTAATTGTTCTTTTAAATATCAATTTTTCCAAAACTTTAGATAAAGATGAAAGCAAGGAAATGGGCCTGTAATTACTCATATCAGAACCATCGCCTTTTTTGAATAAAGGGAAAACCTTAGCTATTTTCATAAAATCAGGAAAAACACCACATGATATAGATCTATTAAAAATATGTGAAAGTGGGTCAGCGATTGAAAATATAATTCCCTTTAAAATAAAATTACTTATGTCATCGTAACCAGCACTTCGCTTGTCATTCATTGCAGTAACAATATCGATAACTTCATATTTCGTAGCTGGAACAAAAAAGACAGAACTTGGGTTTGGTTGACCTAAAAATGTTGAAAAATGCGTATTTGACTGTGGTACCCTTCTAGCCAAATTCTCCCCAATCATTGAAAAATAAGAGTTAAAAATATTAGCTATGTCACTTGGATCTTCATATATTTTGTTGCCATATCTTATTGTTGTAATATTTGATTTCTTTTTCGATATATTCATGGCCTGGTTCAAAACCTTCCATGTATTCTTCATATCATGTTTATATTTTTCTAACTGAAACATATAATATTTCCTCTTTTCTAACCGTATAATCTTAGTTAATGTTTTTCTATAGGAAGTATATTTTTCTTTTGACTTCTCAGTTTTTGCCATTTTGAATTTATAATAAAGCCTATTTTTTCTATTGATTGAACGAAGGAGAGATTTTGATATCCACGGAAATCTGGGGGATGTTTTATAATTAACTAACTTATCTTTTGATTTAGGTATATACTCATCTAAATAATTATTAATTATCCCTGAAAAATTATTAAATGATATATTAACGTCATCACTATCGTAAACACTAGACCAATCAGCCCTTTCTAGGCTAGCACCAAGGCTAGCCAAATTTTCTGGTGAAGCTCTACGTCTGGTTGGAGAAAAACCAAATTTATTTACCGAATACCCGAGATCAAAACACGCTATAATAGGGAAATGATCAGTCATATCAGATAAAATAATAGAAGAGTTTAAAATTTGCAATACATTAGTGAAAACATTATCAAGAAGGGTGGCGGAATGATTTGTAACACGTGTGGGTTTCGAAATTAATGGCAAATATGAGGCTGACAAAAATATTTCGAAAAATTCTTGTGACGTATTATCGTCATTTTTAATCAAATCAATGTTAAAATCACCCATTATAAAAATATTTTTATTTGCCAACAGGGGATTTTTTAATAAATTTACAATACAACTCAAAAAATCTTTAGGATTAGAACTTGGGGGTCTATAAACAATACCAACAATAATGTTTTTATTTTGCGGAATGGAAATTTCCACAAACAAGGACTCTATAGTATCATTCATAATTTGTAATTCCTCACAAACAGTAAACTCAAATTTCTGTGATAAATAAAAAGCAACACCCCCACCCGTCCTATTCACTCTGTTATTGACAATTAACTCATAACCATTTAATGCGTATGGTAAATTAATATCAGAAGATAACCATGTTTCCGTTAAACCTATTACAGAAATTTGTTTTTTCATTTGATTACCTAATAATATCTGTAAATCATCAAAATGCTTATTTATACTCCTGATATTCAGATGTAACATTGAAAATGTACTTTCTGAAAAACTTTTGACAAGATCTGTGAATTGATCAACTGTAACATACTTTGAAGAAATATGGGAGGAATCATATTCACAATCGTAATCATCATATAAATCTTTCGAAGATAGATTAACATTATTGGCAATGAGGTTATCAAAAGTAGCAGAAGAACGTGAATTTATCGGACTTAATTCTGTAGGGGAGCATCTAAACAAATCATAGAGTTCATCATCATTGAGGGAATCAAACGCTGAATTGAGTTGACTAGCCATAAGGAGGAGCATAAAATCCAAAATGAAAGCATATCAACTGCCGGGGTTGAGGTATAAGATATGACTTGCCTTTTTTAGAAAGAAGGGGAGAAATATTACTCTTAACATAAAATCTGTTATAAGTTAAGGGAATGTGAACTTTAAAAAAAAATGTTAAATTCTCTTTATTTTGCCTTACATTATTCTACGCATGTGACATCATCTTACTGTAGGAGTCTTCCTATCCAGCAGTGACTGCACAGAAACTTTTACAATTCATAACTTTTGAACGGATTGTACGATTTTCCTCAAACTTTCATGATGTGATTTACTTATATTGTTGCATTATTCCAATCCACATGTGTATGAACGTGCACTTGTCCTTTAATTATATGATTCATGTTTGTTTCTTTCAGATTTTAGGCACATAATACATTTTTGTAGAATGGGGTACATTTCAAAGAGAGGGCAGCCAGAGAAGCCGATCTATCCATACAAGAGGGCACACAAATTCACCTCATGTTACTCAGAAGGAGCAAGTCACATGATTCTGTACAACCTCTTGGCGGCATTCATCGCGGGCCAGATCCTGTTGACTGTTGCATTTCTGCTCAGATCAGCGCCCCCGTGTGACTGCAGGTGCCAGTGGCGGTCCGAGCTTGAAGAACATGGACTTAAAGCAGGTATTATGACCAGAAAACTAATCCTAGTCGCAGCGCTCCCTTTATACGTTTGTCAAAAGCTTTGGTTTTCACCTCCTTGAGACTCTCGCAGGCGCGGTGGAGCACCCCAATTATCTCGCAGAAATCCATCGGCAGCCGAGCCTCATTTGCATAAAGTAAACAACATGTACTCGCGTAGTTGAGAAAAAGTAAACAACTTCTCAAGCTAATAACAATTTAAGGAAACCTATTTTTGGGTTAAAATTGAGTTAGTTTGAATTTGAAAACATGTCCGAATATTCACATATAACATATCAAAGGATTTGACAATGATAAAATGTGAAATTTTAGCGAAAACCTGGCGAGCAAAATTACCAAAAATATGCCTCGAAAATCATCCTAAGATTCACGAAGTGTGATTGCGGAACAAAAGCGCCATTCGGACAAAGTACACCGACATTCATTTATCTGCTTGCATTTTAAATGTCATACCGTAATATTCCCGGCCATGGTTGTGTCGGAAAAAACCAGAAGGTGATGTCAAAAATGACACGAACGCTAAGCGTACAGGTCGGTCCCATGTATATATAATCGCGTCACTGTAGCGTTACATGTCACAGCACACACAACGCATTGCTGCATGCAGCGTGCGCGGCAGCAGCTCAGCAGTCACCGCCGTGCGACACTCGGCCACTGCACTTTTATTTGATTGAATAAATGTAATTTCTTACCTTCTACGAAGGAGATATTTTAACAGAAACAAAAACACGAGAAAGTAGAAGTATGCAGACTGAACTGAGCTGACATGTTAGTCTAAAAACTGAGAACTGTGTTCTGAGACAATATAGATCTAAATGCAAAAAATCTACTCCTGTGTCACATTACATGGCATGTGTGAGGAAGAAGAAAATTTGGCCTAGGGAAGGGGGAGGGGGAGGAGGAAAAACTATTTGTTCATAAATATTCGATGACACAGAAAATCCAATCTTTATCATTTTTTTTTCATTTATATGATTTTTATTTAATTTTTTTTTTTTGATTACCTTCTACTGGGTGGATGGCATAGTTGGACGAAAGCAGATGGGGGGCCAGTTTATGTAAATCTGAATTATTTTCAGCGGCCATGTTCTTTATTGATGTACATGCAGGTAGGCATTAATTTTGTGTGTGTGTGTGTGTTTATCACTATCATGTGTGTGGTACTGTCTTTCTTATGTACATTGTTTTAAAGTGTTTTTATGTATTACGTACTAGTAATTTTTGCTACAATTATGTGTATGCACCTTCTTCCAACAAATCCTTCCATATTTCCTCTCAGATGTTGTCCACATTTACAAAATCATGTATCATCCTCAGGGCTGCCAACTCTCACTCACTGAGAGTGAGACTCACTCATTTTGGTCCTTTCTCACTCTAAAACTTTATTTCATTTGCATGCATTTCTATTGATCTCACTCATTTTGACTCCGAAATTATAGCATTGGCCTATGGGAGTCTCACTCTCAAGTAGTTTCCAATGTTGGCAGCCCTGCATCCTTCTCACACATTCCAATAGCAGCATCACTTTCCTCAATGATTGCCTCTTCCAACTCGGTGCACATCAATCGTACAGAAACGCATAAACAGAAGTATGCATCCCACTGAAGCTACGGTCACAGAAGTCCTTACGAACACTGTAAAAATGACCGATTTGTACAGCCCCAAATGGACAAAAATCTTTGTACGGCATTTGCAGGGATATCTGTGACCGTAGCTTTAATTCCGAGAGAAGTAATATTAGATTCTAGTTCACAAGTTAACAGAGGGATGATCTGCATGATTGAGTGCTTTGATTTCTACTTGAATTTTATTATAATTTAGAGTTTAAATGTTAGTGTTACTTAAATACGGTGTTATTCATTCAGCTTTGCTGGCCATGGTCATTGCTGAATTCATAACTAGGAATAGAAAATTTCATAACAAACACATTCCTGCTTATGATTTTTATGAAGAAGTTAATCGCATGTGCTACCAAAATCGCAAAAACAACGCGCAAAATCACAAGCTTCACACCCGGGCCTCACACATTCACAAACACAATCACAGGCTCCGCTCAGCTTTCTACCAACTGCTAAGGTCCACCGCCCGGGCCGGCCTGGCCGGGCCGAACCTCGAGCTCGGCCTCGACAGAGACGCGCCGCAGAGTCCGATCAAAACCACATCATGTCAGACCGTTACATTGTTATGATTATTTTACTCATTTAAACGAAACATTAAGATGTTTGTAAGAAATACAACATTCAAATATGATTATCACGAATTAAATTTCATCAAACTTCCTACTTACCAAATCACACAGCACGAGAATCCCAGCTGGCAAAATTGACTGCGGCCGCACAGCGTCACATGCAAACCAACAACAACGCACGAAATCCTGAATCTCACGTATCCACGCACGCATCCCCATGTTACGGGAAAAGAAATGACGTCATTTTCAAATGTTTCGCTGACTACAATTTTCTATTCCAAACCCTGTAGAAACAAGTTGATTTCTCAAAAAGTACAGGTGGAATCAAGCGAAAACTTTCACCATACATGGATTGAGGCCTGATGAACTTATGTTGCCAATTTCGGACACATTGGAGCCCGGCCATGGTCCAGTCGAAAAAAAAACAGAGAGCATGTTTTGCGAGAGGCGATTTTCAAAAAGCTTTAATATCTCAAGTTTTAGTGCAGCAAATTTCATAATTTTTTCATCAAAAGGAAGATTTTTAAAAACTTAGATAGTGTGGGAAGTTTGAGTTTACTAGCGGCACGCATAGCGGCACAAGGAGAAGGTAAAGATTTGACTTTTTCATGCACTCAGTTTCGGGCAGCCGTGGATGCCCGTTGGAAATTCAAATAGAACGGGGCGATAATGAGATGCAAATTGGGGTGCTCCACCGCGCCTGTCGAAGGGTTGTCTAACAAGTAATGCTCTAACGGTTTCATCAGATATCATATATAATTATTCCGACAGTTCGTTAATCCGAAAATGAAATCATTCTGCCTTAAAAAAGGGGGAAATCTGACTAAAAATACACAAATTTCGTATAGTCCGTTTATCCGAAACTGATCGGTCGTTAATCCGAACAGTAAATATGGCGTTATTTTGAAGGTTAAAAGTAGTATAAATTTTAATGCTGCTTTATCACTCCGAAGGTTCGTTAATATGAGAATAAAATAAAATTCGTTCTTCCGAAGTGAAAAATGAAAAAAAAAAAATAGCGGACTAAAATAAGGCACCTTCACATTAAATTAGTCTATTTCGTTTTTCGGATTAACCAACCTTCTAAATAACGAAACTTTTTTTTTTTATTTTCCGAATGACGAATCTTCGTAATGATGAAGTGTAACCTGTCTACTTGAATGATTATTCTAGTGAGGCAAGAACCCTTACACACACGCCATGGTTTGTTTGTAAGTCATAATTCTAAAATGACCATACGAATTAATCCACTCGTCTTATCTTTGTTTAGCTGCAAATATATCCTTGACTATTATTATACAGGAGCATGAGCATATAAAAAACTTGAAGACCTACACACACACACACACACACACACACACACACACACACAAGAGGACACTTTAATCTGGATTTTAGGTCGGGTTTGATGTTGGATTCATAATGTTGTCACCTCTTGACCAAATAATTAGATGTTCATGGCTCAGCACTTACTGGTGGTTGTCTCTGTCTCTTAAGTCTCTAAACTAAAATTTTAGTGGTCCAACGATGACAACAAAAGTTACATAGTGATTAATGCCTACGACCTGTCTGAATGTAGATACGTGTGTATAGCATACAGTCAAGTTCAACGTCATATTATCAGTAATTTTCCACACAGTCCAATATAAACTGGGAAGCCCAAGGTATTAGAGACACACTACTACCTTGGTCATTGTTACCAGCGCTAATCCTTACACAATCATACAGTGGGCTATTGATAGCTGTCCTAAATAAAACGGATACAATAGACTAGAGCGATGTTAACAGGGATAACACACCGAAAAGGTTAGTCTACAAAAATGACAATAGGACAAAGAGACATCCACACAGGATTATTGCAAGAGGTGCCATCACTTCTTTAACTGCAGGGAAGATTAAAGACACTGATATAGGCAAAGACTCATTAAGGGTCACAATTACTGTTGTATCAGTGACGTCACGTTCGAAGCCTAAACTACAGAATTTTAGTGTGCCTTTGATATTGCGCATTCAAATTTATATTGGACTGTGTGCCCAATAGGACGTTGAACTTGACTGTGAGCTACTCTGTATCATATAGTAGGACAGGTCACAGACGTTAACACTATACAATAAGAATAGAAAATGAAAGCAAAGGTAGGCAATCCTTTTAGAATCTATAGTTGCTCGAAAGATAAATTTGGTGGCCCGACACCAATTTTTATGGTATAGTGGCCCCGAGCCACCGCTAAAATGTCGAGTCCCCTGCATAACTCCAATAAAAAGTCAATGGCGTTGAAGTTCTGCGTAAAATCCGGTCCTAGCACCTCGTTTCAGATACAATGTCATGCATTGTCAATTATAACACGAAGTGTTATCAGCAAACTTGATAGTGTGAGGGAGGACTGCAATGAAGGATTCATGACTGTCTTTCTCTTTTAATGCTGCTATTCTGTTAAATCACATTTATTCTTAAAATTCAAGCAGACTTTCCTCACTGAGGAATTACTGTCTTCACATTACACATGCTCCAACTTCAAACTGCCACTCTTCCCTCTGTAATCCGAGACACGAATGTTGACTTCCATGATTATAGGACGAAGTCTCGGTGACTTGTCAACATTATCACAATTCAATGAGCCCGCTAGAAGACCTGAAAAACAACTTGTTATGGGTGTTCAATTCGGCAAACGTGAAGGTGAGTCAACAGCGCGAGTTTCTCATCGAACATTTTAAAAAAAAAATTGTTTTTGTTTATCTTTTGTCACACAAAGACCGCCAAAACAACAGTATTCGCAAAAGACTTAGCGGAAATAAGTGCGCACACAAAAATAGAATGCAAGTATAAACTCCTCTTAAGATGTTTCCGCTTGACATAGACAGCAATGCACCAAACATCTTGACTGTTCTGATAATGATAAAAGAATAAGGGATAGTAAACTGTACCAGTTCTACATAAAGAAATATTGATGATAACAAGGTAGGGCCTATATATCAACGATAATAAGGATAACAATGACCAGGCTATCATGAATGATAATGCAATACTGTAATTACAGTTATGTAACATATAGAAGCAACATAATCTTTTTTATGGAGACATTGTATTCTTTCACATTTTCCCTATTTTGACAGCTATAATATAAGAGCAAGGAGTTTGGATGGATGAGAGAGGTGTGGGTGGTGCAAACCAGATTTTACTGTAACTTTCAGACATTTTCACGAATCTTATACTTCTGTTTACATCCTCCATTATTGCTATATGACGCACAATTAATGATGTTACGATCATTCCTTTTTCTCAGCCACCTTAAAACAGGTCAACCAGAAGAATCTACTTGAGCGAAAGAGTGATCTTTGGAAGAACGTTTTATCACTTGATGTTGATGTAAAACCTCAGCATGGAGCACTGTCGATTGTGAAATCATCAAATCTAAGCGAATTAGACAACCAAATTTATTCCAGAGAGAGTATTCAGGGAAATAAAGCAGAGGATGATGTTAATTCGGTGTCATCCGAAAGGCTTGCCCAGGGTGATTCCCTGCGAACTCGACAAAATAGGTCGAACACTATCCCGGAACCCTTCACAATCCTGGCAACGACGAACACAGCCTTCAGCGACCTGACGGAGAATTGGCTGGAGAGCCTACGTCGACTAAAATTGCCCTACAACATAACTCTTATTGCCGAAGATGTCGGAGCCTTCGATTACTTCACGAATCGGCTGACGAAGCTTAGATCCTCCGGCCTTCAGCTCAGTCTTCGTCTGACGGACATGAACGCAAGCTCACCCGTGCCACTTGGGTTTCACACTAAAGACTACATACGGCTTGTGGGAAAGCGCCCGCATTATATCTTAGAAATACTGCGGTCGGGAATGGGAGTGCTCTTCGCCGATCCCGACGCCGTATGGCTGAAAGACCCTATCCCTCTCATAGCGGGAAAATATCTGGAGTATGACGTGTGGGTAGCACAGGGTGAAGGCGGCCAAATGCCCTGCCCATGCTTCATGTACATCAAGCCCTTCACGAGGGCCATCAACCTGGTCAAGGCGTGGCACTGGCGTATCGAAGAGCAACTGAGCATGAGCAAACCTGAGAACGACCAGATTGCACTGACTGTGGTTATGAACAATCACATAAAGTTCAAAAATCTACAAGTTAGGAAACTGGACATGACAGCATTTCCCACTGGACAATCTATGTTCTTAAAGAAGGGATGGTTCGGGGTTAATAGGGATAAAGTTTATGTAGTGCATGCCAACAAGGTCGGTGGACATGTCAAAAAGAAGTTCGTTCTCAGGTGGAAGAGACTTTGGTATATAGGAAAAGATAGCTGATACAATATAACTTATTTATGACTGATAAACAAAAATCCTCTTTATGGGCTGGTACAGTTTTGGTTCTGATGGTTATTCGGATTTTGACTTTGACCCGCGTTTTATCAGGACCATTTTGTTTTATTTTATATTTTTTTTTTGTATATCTCAGCCATTTCAAAACCGAGTTTCATCAAATAAACTTCTGATTGCTATTAGAATATAAATATATTCTCTTGAATGCAAGTAAATTTTACATAAGTGGCTTCTAATTATCTCGCAAAAAAGTTTAAACTGAATCCCCATCTCAACCAAAACTATGAAATTGTCATCCATTTGACATAATTATATGATCATATTTTTCCTGACTGTTGAATTAAAGGTGTATCATTATTCTAGCGAAGTAATTTCATCTGAATCGGAAATGAAAATTGTCATGCATGAGTCAGTTATGCTAAGCCATTAAGAGAAACCAAATTCAGCGTGTTCAAGTCAAGTTGACCTCGATAAAAAGAGAATTGTAAAACACCCAGCACAGTGAAATACATGAAAACAAGAACAAAAATCAGAAGTTTGTAGAATTTTTAAACATTAACCTAATTCTATATCATACACTTTTGCGAAATACTGTTGTCTATCACAATCGTATAAAATAAATATGCAAATTTACTATATAGAAACATAATGCCCTTGCCCAACACAGAACTCTTCCAATGACCATTATAAAACTCCTAGACTAAATGTACAGTATTATTGTTCTGCTATATTCCAGCAGTCGTAATTCCCATTCCCTAAAAATCATTAATACCAAGTCGTTTGAATCTCTTGGAAAATTAACACCAAAAACTGATAAATGCACGTCACAATAGAAATACATATCAAATTGTCAGCAAACGGGAAACTTATGACGTCATGTTAATCATCACTCACAAGATCATTATAGTATATTATCATTACTTTGTAAGTTACTTCATCTTCCAGTTTAGCACAAACAAAAACAACTTTCTGCCACATCACCCGCTGTTTTCAGTATAAAAATGTTGATACAGAAAGTGCCAATGTACGATTTTCGATTTTCAACATACAGTGATATTAAATTAGTTTTGAGAAAAGTACGATTTTTTTTTTCTAAATGAACATCTTGAAAGGTTTCAGAATTCAGTTTTACGTAGGCATCTATAGGAGTATAATAGTAACTCAACTTTTTAGGTATTTTCAGGTCGCTTTCGTGTTAATTTTTTACCGTTTCCATGACAAAAGTCCCATACAATATTATCATCAAGCCTTTCTCCCGCCCGCCCATCCCCTGCCCAGTTAATCTTCGGCAGTCGTACTTATATTTACAATTTCAATGTAAGGTATAATACCAATATTTTCAAGAACAAATAGGTTTATTTTATTGCATTTCTATTCTATAAACTGCGACGAGTCACGGAAATTCAAAAATATGAATGGTGTATATCAAATAAATGATACTCCCTTCAATGAAGTTGAACTATATATAAAACAACTATTTTCGTATTGTCAAAATGTTTTGAATTTGCTTTAACCATGAGTGGTTAACTACATTCTATGTGCAAGGTAAAAATGAAACATTACCATACGTGCCTCAGTATCTTCGCTCCAAGATAGTAACAATTTCCGTTATAATCCCGAGTTAATTTATACGAGTATAAACATTGTGTTGAGTAGTATAATAATATATGTATGTATGATTATACTTATATATACGTATATAACAAATATGTATACAAGTGTATATGTATATATATATATATATATATATATATATATGTGTGTGTGTGTGTGTGTGTGTGTGTGTGTGTATGTGTGTGTGTGTGTGTAGGTGTGTGCTATGCTTGAAGAAAATTGTTCAATATCTGTCACCAAGGAATTCATAATTAAAGGGATGGTACAGTATTGATGGAGATGAGAATTGGGCTTTTAACTTTTTGCGAGATACCAAGAAAACGCTTATGATATAGTACAGAGCATACCATTTTAAGAGGAATTCAAAGTTTATTTGATGGAAATCGGGTTTGGAATCACTGAAACATCTAAAAAAAAGTACAACAAAGCGATCGTAATAAAGTGTGGGTCCCACACTTTATCAGAATCGCTCTCTTTTGGATATCTCAGCCATTTCAAAAGTAATTTTCGTCAAATAAATGTTGAATTCCTCATAGAATTACATGCTATTTCATATTTCATAAGAGGTTTCTCATTATCTCACCAAAAAATGTTATAAACCTGAAATTAGGTCTCAACCAAAACTATACGATCCCTTTAAACTAGTTGCTCGAAATGAAATTTGTTCTATGATATCCCTCCATCTTATCTAATTAAGAAAAAATAATAACTTTTTGAAATTTAAAAAAAAAAATAGAAAAAAATGGCGACGAGACCGCCGTTGACGCGATTTCCTCAAACAGTTATTTAGGCCTATATTGCTGATACCAATAGCACTTTTACACAGGCTACATTACTCGCACTCTCACACACTCACACACACACACACACACACACACACACACACTAACAAGCCATTGAAACATTATTTTGTGGTACGGTGTACAATACCATGAATGTTACGTCACGGTGCGCCCCTAATTTTGTAAAGGCGCCCCCCCCCCTTTACGAAATTGGATCCGCCCCTGATATTACAGCCTTCTTCACTAACTTTATATCTGCTGAGGAAGCAACATCGAAGTCAGATTTTTCACAATATTAATACATAGTATCTTTGTAGATCATACATAGCTGGGCTTCATAGAAATGCACCTGCATATTTTTATCGTTAGTCATAATAGTAACAAGGAAACATGTAAGTTATGCCAATATCAAGCAAAGTTCGATTCCAACGTGTTTTAGCAATAGTTGACAGATGGTGTCAGAATAATTTTTGTTTGTTTGTTTGTTTGTTCGGAATGGTTTTGTGGGCGTTGAAATCCAAGTGAGCTAAAGAAAATTTATAATGGCAGAAAAATATCACTAAATATATTGCACGTATCTTAGTTCTCATTTGACCACATAACTTAAGTGCTGTCGAGGGTACCGTGAATCAATTCAAGAGAGTATGCATTTGCATTATGTTTCCTTAGAATGCTTCCTCCTCCAAGGAGGTTATTGCCGGCGTTGGTTTGTTTGTTTGTCCGCCATTGCCCGTCTGTCGGATTGTAAATAACCCCCAAAGTTATGAACGGTTTTGGGTAAAATTTTCAGGAAAAGTTGGTACAGATCATGGATTGGAAGTGGCGGCCGGATCAGCGTCTGGAACCAGGATTTTTTGTTGAAATACAATGTGATAATAGGCAGATATGATAACAATGAATGTATACAGGATTATAATATACAATACGAATATGGTGGAAATCACAGTACGGGTGGAGAATGAGCTGCTTGGCGAAGGTCTGCGTTCTCCAAGTGTCTTTCTAGTTCACTTCTGCGAACATTCGTGACGGGCAATTTCTATTTCAGGAGGCTTGGGGCAGGTTGGGCTGCGTGAGTCGTGGTTTTCGGAGTATATAGGTCCTATGTGGTATACCCGCGGTGGGAAGGGACTAAAGATTGATGTAATTGAAAAAACATACACGTATTGAATATCCGCCTTTGAAACATGATGCTAACGAGAAGATGAAAGATGAATTTCAAAAGATGAATTATTTTGTCCATTTGCGTACCGGAAAAGGAGACTGTAGGACCTAAGCCTATATACTTGAAATCGTACAGGACTGTCCGATATGGAAAAGATCCATAACACATTTTGCTTGCTGATGGAAGAAAAAAGTAGTTTTTGTTTTTTATCTCTTCAACCCACTCTTCTCCCCTCACCAAACCCCTCGGATCCTCTTCCCCTCCACCTCTGATCTCCCGCTCTTTTCCCTTTTCTCTCCAACAGATTTCACTAGCGATACCCTTCCTTTCACTTTACGTGATTTATATAATTATAAGAGTGCATTACAGTATGATGTGTCTGCAAAATTAATGGTATACAGCACGAGAGTATGGGCATAGTAAGCGGGACATGTCTTGTATATGCAGGGTGGCGGAGATTTTATGTAACGAGGCGGGATGGGTGCAATGGGCACCCAGGGCAAAATAATAATACCCTCGGGCGAGAATAATACAGGTAAATACATTCATTGTCATACGCAGGATTTCTTTCGGGGGAGGAGAACCCTATTTGGCAATTTAGTGTTGTGTTCAATATGGGGCCGGGGGGGGGGGGGGGCATTGGGGTACTCACGTGAGGGAGCCCAGCGACCAAGAGAGAAGAGGATGTAGAGGGGTTTCCCCGTTTTACCTTGGCAGGAAGTCTTATTTTTTAAAATTAAATTCAACGATCTGACTGCACACTTTTGGTGGAATATTATATGTAAAAATTTTCAATTAAATGAAAAGGTTTATTTTTGGTACAGGTCAACACAGATAAAAAAAAAAAAAAAAAACTATCCGAAATTCTCAAATCTTGCTCGATTAGTTTGGAACCCGAAATTTCAGTAATATCAATGAATCATTGCATTGTATTGCATAATTGATGAAAATGATGAAAATTGTATAAAGTATACTACCGGTATTTTGTACTTTGTTAATGAAATTGCAGAAAATTGATGTATTTGAAAAAAAAATGGCATACAGAGAACAAATAAATCAAATCAAATCAAATCAAATCATTTCTCAAATGATTGGATACAGACAGAATCTATCCGCTGACGAGGACATATGCTAAAACGTCACTTGTATTCTGCAAGAGCAGTGCCTGTTGGATAAAGTTGGGATCATAATATAAAACTGAAAGTCACTAACAAGTTCTGATTGGCTAATACCTGACTTATTTCCTAACTTATACTTTCAAATTGCTTCTTTTTATGCGAAAGGATATCAAATTTAGAAGAAGATTACAATTATCATCTTTCCACAGTTTATACGTTTGATTGTAGCAAAGAACATAGAAACTACTTTTCCATGCATTTTTCTTTTGTGTACCCGCTTTTGTATTCTATCGCTCGAAGTTTAGAAAAGAGAGGGCTAATTTTCAATCTCTTCCTTCTTTTACTAAAGAAATACGAATATAACTAAATATACGACGTTATTGCTGCTGTAAGCATGATAACACTAGGCATCATTTTCATAAGTTTGTATTTCTTTGCTATATTAATATATTATAATAATCCTATTATTTGTATAAAGTCAGCACTGACTGATTTTGAGAGGAACATACATTATTTTTATTGCTTGCAACAGGGCTCAGGACGATGGTGCATGAAGGCTATGATCCTCAAGATACGGCACTGAACCTCATTGCGTAACAGCGCCATCATTGTCGCTCGTTCGATCGTAGACTATGCTAGATAGGTGAAAGGCGTTTCAATGGTTAATCACTTTATACGTATCTTTTAATCAAGTGGTATACCCAAAATTTGACCCAAATCATCCTTGGTGTGTTTTTATGACCAAGATAAAATATTTTCAATTGCAAAAATATTCAGGATTTCAATTCTAATTATCAGTTTTTTTATATGAATGTTTTCCACTACTGACGCAACATCTGTGGTTATGCATCCATTTGATAACAAAAATTACACAATCATTAGACACACGCTGCGCGCACAGCATCAGAGAGTCGAAGGGATCGTGTTTTGAATGAAATTCCAGTATGTAAGCATGTACATTGTACTGTACTAGTAAGTACGTACGAGTTACCCACACGGAGCGAGCAGCACCGCGACCGCATTACTATTACGTAGCTTCTGGACAGTCAAAACGTCTAAAGCTGAAACCCCGCTCTCGGCGGCATCCATTTCTTGAAGTTGGTATTTCAAGAAGACTCTTGAAATCTTACTTACTAGACCCGACAGCAGTGGTGACGGCGAGGATTTTGACTTGCAAAAGACCGAGAACCTGAGCTGGAAAGAATTTTGTCTGGTGAGACTTTGTTTTGTTTTTGACCAAGACCTTGCACTCTGGAGCATGCTGGAGTGTATGAAATACGGCTTCCACCACAGCACACATGCACACAGTCAGTTTACAGACTACAGAGTGCATGCGGAATTTAACTGTGATCACATGTTACAAAGTACCGAAAATGAAATTTTTGATGCGAGATGTCGTTATTTAGGTGAGAATATTTCACTTTGATTGAAGATTTTGCCCATGTCATCTGTTGATTTTTGTAGAGTAGCAGCGTGTTAGTGAATGTGTGGTATAGGCCTACATGTAGAGTGTGTCACTGACTTGTGTTCAGCGTTAAAATGTATATTACCAACCCAATGCTGTAGTGGCCGCAAACAAGTGACACCTCAAGTGTCACCAAAATGCTACAAGAACTTGATTGGACCACTCTGGAACAGCGCAGAGAAAATGACAGGCTAATTATGATGTACAAAATACACAATAATCTTACTCCTCTTTCAGCACAGGACTATATTATCAAGCAGGCTACTCAGTTAACGAGAGCCTCGCAACCACACTCCTATCAACAGGTACTACCATATTCGAGAACTGAATCGCATCGCCATTCGTTCTTCCCAAGAACTGTAAGGAACTGGAATTCCCTGTCGTCAGACATTGTTTCTGCGCCATCTGTGGGATCATTTCGAAACCGTCTAACGGTTGATCACAGTGGCTAGTTGTTTTCGTCAAATTTTCTATGTGCTTGTAGAGTAAAATATCCCGTTTGCGGCAGTTTAAGCATTGTTAAGAGTTTTTCCAACTTGTAAACAAATCAGGCAAATTATTTTCAACCATTTCATATATCATAGACAAGATTATTCATTAACGCAATTGTTTTCATGAAAGAAATTTACCATTGACCAACGCAGTTTTCATGATTTACCAGGGCAAAACCCGGCACAATTTTCGCCGATAAGGGCGATATGCGACGTAGTATTTCTGCTTGCGGCACGATGTACAATCCCTATGCAATACGCGCGTGCTCCGCGATCTTTAGCTGAACGCCTTCACATGTCTCGCGAACATTGCGTAAGCGCCAATTCCCATTGCGAAAGTACGTGAAAATAGCGTGCGCACATGCATTGGCCGCAAACAAGATCGCACTTCTGGCGGTGTTGTTGATGTCTTTCTCGTGTTTTTCTCATTTTTTTTCGATGGTAACATCCACTTTCTGAAAAAAATGGCGGCCCACATCGGCTCGCGAAAATTCTATTTTACGTGAGGATATGTTTCTAAAATCCATGAACGTCGAGAAAATGAAAAAAAAATCCAGTTTCTTGGACCATTGTTTCTTAACTGTTATGTTAAGAAGTACCGAAAATTTCATTTTGGATGCGATATGTTGTCATTTAGGTGAGAAAATTTCACTTTCGTCAGAGATCGTGCCCATTTTATCGGTTGGTTTTTGTTGACTGCTAGTGTGTTAGTATATGTGTAGTGTGCATGTAACAGTGCAATGCTGTGTTTAGCTGTATATTACCGTGTATGTTGTACCTGCCGCGAACGGCTGCACGGCCGCTTACTGACGCAGTTACTCTAAATATCTGTAAATAAATTGTATTATAATGTAAATAGCACCAGTCTGCAAGAATCTTCAGGCTATTGAAGGAGGCAGACTTAACCAGAAGAAGAAGAAGAAAACAGGTGCCTGGCCGCGAACTGGGACAGTTACTCTATAAATGAGCCATTTCCAAAAGCTTTCGCTTTCCATATAGAATTTGGTAAAGCAAGTGGCCCAATGTTTGTCATCATAAGCAGCGGAAGCAAAATAGCGTGCATAATCCGAACGCTTGCGCTGCAACCATGGTTCGGCCCCCTGTACTCATTGTTCGGCCCCATATGTCCGTGTATCAACATGCGCGACGTACCGCGCCGTGCGCTTGCCCTGCCTATGTGAATGTATCAGCGTGCGGGCTACGCACGGGCGAAACCGTATACATACTGTAGTACATCGCACTACGAGAGCGCGGTACTATCCTTATACTCGCACGCTATGTGAGAGATTCAGTGCATTCACAACACGTTGCGTCCGAACCTTGGTGATGCAGGAAATTCTAGCACGGGTGGCATGCAAAATATAAATATCGTGTAAACGCTCAAGTTATCTCAGAAACGGTTGCAATCATGGCTGTAAGTGTACTTGCTGTATAGATTCAATGCAGGTAAACGGACTAGTAACTTTAAAACTTGGAATGAAATGAGTCTATATGTGTTGCTATGCAACTTTACTTACCTGTTACTTACCCGTTGAACTGCTTGTGCGAGTTGACCCGGGAGGGTTCAACAACGATTTCGGGGGTCCGGCGACGTGGCCCACTGTTGTGCTCTTCGGAACACGTGTGGAGATAGTTGCATAGTTTGAATTTCTCACTTGATATGCGCCATTTTTTATTCATGAATTTCAGTGAATTTTTATTTGTAAGAGTGGTTGATTCATGGAACCCTGCCGAATCATGGACCACTTGCTTTACATGATACTTGGTAGTGATCCTCGAAAAAAACCCCAAGTGGAGTTTAAACCGGAGGTGGCAGCAGAGGGTGGACTCAATTTGGGAGAATATATTTTGAAACCATGGTCTTAAAAGTGGCTGAGTTAACTTGAGAGATTACACATTGAGGAAGATTATTCCATTTCCATATCCTTGTGGTTCGAGGGAAGAAAGAATTCCTGTACACTGTATCTATGTTGCTAGTTGGTACACCGTACCTCAAGCTGATTTGAATGCCCCCGCCTATTTCTGTCCAGTTTAGGGCAAATATGGTCTTTGTGATGTACGTGTATGTCGATTTCCTATTTCTGCATAAAACCTTGAAAAAAATTTTTTTTTCTTACTGCTGTGGCTTTAGTCACATATGTTCATGAATTTAGAAAGTAGTTGTAGAGGAGAATGCCAAAATTGTAATGGCATTTTGTAGTATTTTGTGAATCCATACTTTACAGCTATTCCTGTGCTCTTTTCCTCTTATTTTTGAATTCCTAAAACAGAGAATATGGACTAGGCCTAACTCCTTATCCCCAAGAATGGAAAGGAAAAGTGATACAGGTAAGTGACATGATACAGTGATGAGCACATGTGTTTTATGGTTGCATAGTGACAACTAGATGTATGATTTGCCACATTGTTTAGATTCAGGGGATAATTATTAAATGCTGGGCACATCCAAAGAAAAAACAATTTTCAAGTGTTCAGGTACTGTATGTACATTTACCTACGGGGTATGTTTTGTAATATATTGAGAAATGAGACATGTACATTTGTTTAAGTGACATAATAAACACCAATGTAAAAACCCAAATTATCATGAACAAACTGAATTGTTCTATGTACTGTTTATATGCTTGATTAGCTGTGTGTTTGTTTTCTGCAAAAAATCTCTGAGAATAGCACTTTGAATATGTTGGCATTCATACAACTATCTGAATTTGTTTCTGGGCAATTCATTGAGAACATATTACAATAACAAAATGTGTTGTGCTCTGGTTTAGAAGTCTGCAGACGAGTTGAGGAAAATAAAGATCAAGAATAAGTAGCACTACATTGATCTTGTGTATTTCTCATATCTTAGGAGTGAGGCACAATAGGCTACGATGTGACACGGCAACAAGCTTTACCGACACAGACCAAGAAAGAGAGTGGGATCAACCTCGAGGTAGGCAAGACCGAGACAGGAGACACCGTTCTAAGTCACCTAGGCACCCAAAACACTCCCGCCACCTTGACCATCATTCAAGGAGAAGCGAGAGTCCAGGAGATGGTGATGGGTACCACCACCACCACCGAGAAGACAGTGCAGGACAGCGGTATCAGAGGAGGCATGTTCAAGTGTTGCAAAGGACGGGACACTCGTCGAGTCTTCCAGGTCGTAAACCCCCCAGGGAGCTCAACTCCGGTTTCAGGGGGTCATCTCCGGATGTGATTGAGCTGGATGATGCCGACGGAGAGTCAGTGAGCAGTCGGGAGGCTCACGGAGCCTCAGCTGGCCAGGGCTCAAGTCCTGCAACAACATTTGAAGATGAGCGGCAAGTGAGCCCAGTGGAGTCTGAGAAATTATGCTTCAAGGCAGGAGGTGATGGACTGAAGCCAAAGGTTGCCTGCGATGCCAGTGGAACTCCTTTGCTGACTGCAAGTAATCTTCCCCAGTTGGCTGGCCTTGCTGGCCTGCAGCCATCGGCTGTTCTCGATGCCAGCATCTCCTCCAGTATACAAATATTACAGTATTTCCAGCAGCAGCAACAGCTCCTAGCAGCCATAGGACTGACTGGCCTGGGACAGCCAGGGTTCTTCCCGGGTCACCCACTACCCACCCCATACGCAATGCCCTGTGCCAACGCTCTCCATGCACCATTGCATCCTTGCTCCTGCATGACTTGCCAGTCAGCCCTTCTGTCTCAGGAGTGCGCCCGATACTTGCCCCAGTACGCCCACACAGGACAATTGCCACTCCCTATGGCTTCCATGCCAATGGCGCCTTCTCAGAGCGCGATGCCCCCTGCCAATCAGGATGTCCAGGCCCTTCTCCAGCTTCTGCGCCAGAATGACGGCCGCGACTCACCAGCGTCAGACTGCCAGGAGTGCGCATGTAACGCTGACTGCGAAGAAGCAGCATGTACAGCACCACCCTGTGAGCCACCCACACCGGCCACACCACAGAGGACCACAACCCTTCCACCAACGCAGCAACCTGTACATCTCAAGACCCACCAAGGATTGCCTGGAAGCCCCCAACAGTCAGTGAGAGGTTCACAGGGACCCACTCCTGCTGCCATGACACCCCTACGACAGGCCCTGACCAGCACCCTGTGCAGCAGCCCCCTACACTCCCTGATGACACAGCTGAATGAGAGTGGGCTCTCAGCTGTGAGTGCCATACAGTTTCAGAGCCCTGACAGGCATAACTCTTCAAGAGGTAAGTATGCAATAAATTAAGTGAAAATCTCTACTGTTATTTCCACTGGTGATTTGCTACTAGTCCAGCAAATTGATTGGAAACATAAGCCAAAGGATTATTGAGCTACGTATTGCAAGATCATTTCTATAGTTGCTGGCTGTCATGCATTGTTTTCAACTCAATACTGAAAGCAAATGTCACAAGTGCATTTATATTAATATTCTCAACTCGGTAATATCCCTGTCTAAAGTAAGTGAATAGTTTATGGCTGAAACATTTTCTCTTCCAGCTCAAAAGTTTTGCTTATTAGTGACATTGAGAGATCCTTCAAGTTTTGAGGGTCTTTAATTATTCTGTTATGAACTGTTGTACAACTTCAGGTCTTTTTACAGATTGACATTCAATACTGTAGTGTCAATGCTCTGTTTCATTTTTGAAAATGTCTTTGTGTATACATAGATGACCGCAACTCAGAAAATCCACCAATCGGAGTGTTCTGGGATATAGAGAACTGCGCTGTTCCCCGAGGGAAGTCTGCCCTGGCCGTTGTCCAGCGTATCAGGGACCGATTCTTTGCCGGGCACAGAGAGGCGGAGTTCATGTGCGTCTGCGACATAAACAAAGAGAGCAGTACAATCATCCAAGAACTCAACGATGCACAGGTAAGTGTAAGGCAGAGTAGACCAGTTTAAAAATAATATATTTGACTGTAACTTTCAGCCTTTTCTGAGTTGCACATAGGCCTACATTGTAAAAACCTTGTGGCAAACCTCACACAAGATTGAGCTTACTGCAGTCTTCAGAACTGTGTAATTTTGCAGGCTCCTAGAAAATTGAACTGTCTTTATGTTCTGAAAAGAGATAAAGAAGCTCTGGATTTTGGAACAACTTTTGCCTATTGAGGTGTGGGTAGCTTACAAGTACACATATCTGTAAGATAACGTTGTCGAACCTCACTGATTAAATGTGAATGCAGACATCCCCCACCCTGAGTATAAAGGAAATTGCAGTTATTTGTATTAGTGGTTGGTCACAGATAGTGGTAAATTTGAAATAATCTGCCATTTATGTACTACAAAACTACAAATTTAAATTGTGTGGTTTCATGTATTTTGTTTCTTATTGCATTAACAATATCTGCATGTTTTTTACTCACACTATGCTTTTTCATGTATCAAGAGGTGAAGTTGCTTGGAATTCATGTGTCTGTTCATTCCCCTATTGCAAGCAAGTGTAGCAGTAATATGTACATGTAAGAACAGCCCATTAATATGCACTGTTCGTTTTCTCACAGGTGACTGTGGCACACATCAATGCCACGGCTAAGAATGCTGCGGACGACAAACTGAGGCAGAGCCTGAGGCGCTTTGCTGACACCCACAGCCCACCAGCCACTGTTGTCCTCATATCAGGTGAAACCTATATGTAGCTTGCCCCATCTGTTTGTATAGTCAAACCTGTCTTAGTGACCACCTGTCTATAATGGCCACCTGTTGTATACAACCACTAAAAATAATCCCCTCCGAGAGAAAAAGCATGTTAACCCTAATCCCACCGGGTTTTTTGAGGGACTTGAAACCACCGGGGGGAGCCTTTTGGCCCCCCTTCAGATCTCGGTCGTGGATCACCGATCCTTGCGAAAATTTGCGCTGAGGTAGAGGCCAGTGTAATCTACAAGACTGTGTAGTTAGATTTTTCAAATTTTAATTTATGTATTTTATATTTGATTTATGCTAATTCATGCAAATTTTTTTTTCCTATAAAGAAAAAGATAAAGCTCCAAGACTTCTAATTTTTGGTGAACATATTCTTTTCAATAATCTCAACAATAATATTGAATAAAAAATTGGGCTTCATAATGTATTTCATTGTGTATTGAATTTGTTATTTATTTCTTTGTTTTTTACTTTTTGTTTGTGTTGGTTTTTTTGTCAAAATTTGTTGCAGGAACTTTTAAAAGCATAATCAGGCTAAAATAAATCATTGTCAGCCATTGAAAGTAAAAATATATATTTTTCTATGAATTAATTGCAAAAACACAGTTTACATTGGATTTGTACACAAAATCCTGTTTTTGAGCAATTTTTGGGTCGAATTTTTTTCCAAGGGGTTTGGCTTCAAAACGGTATGCCCGGGAGCAACAAATTTGGTCTCAAAAGTTGAACGATACTTGAAAGAAAAAAGTCATATAATGTCGCGGCGAGAGCATCATGCGTTGCGGAATAATCACGCAAAACGTCGAGGGGGGGAGGGGGCCAAAATGGCCCCCCTCATGTCTGTTGTGACCACATGTCTATAACGGCCACTTTTTCCATCTCCCTTTGTAAAGTTAGTCACATAGGGACTGCAAGGTGACACATAGGGACTGCAAGGTGACACACACTAGGTGTTTTACATCATTCAATATATACTCCAAGTCATAGTGTGTAGTTAGAGATTAGAGTGACCTCTTGGATAGTCACCCCGACTAGTACCGTAATTGTGCTGGCTTAAAAACTAACATGACACAGATTTGCCATCAGCAGCACTTGAAATACCCACCGGCCATTGGCAATTTGCTGCCATGACCCTCCCACTGTCCAGAACGCCCCTTTCAAAAACAAATTGTTCATGGCCACAATATTTTGTTACTCATTTCTGCCCCTTGCATGGATTTGTGCTCCCACAAAAAAGTGGCATTGACCCAAATATGACATAAGTTGAGGCCCGCGTTAGAAGTGTAAAGGAATATTGTGTGTTTATGTAGGTCTGATTTGCAGTTGAGTAGCATATGTCATGACACCTGAAACTCCCAAGAGTGATAGTTTGTATAGAAGCCAATCACACATGCCAAGAATTGTGGGATTTGCCATGGTTATTCTTCTGTGCCAGGCATGATAATGTTTACCAAGCAACTTGCACTTTGGTAGAATTCGAGTGGATAAATAAGTGATGAATGAATGAATAACAAACCAGTTGAATGAATGAATAGATAGGTGCCCCATGAGTAAATGAAGTGATATATGTATGTATGGACTAATATATGAATATAAGATATATAGGAATGAATGAGTCACTCCATGAACGAATTCATATTCATGATTAACAAATTAATGAATGAATCATATCTTGACATCCACCATTCACACTGGCTTGCCTATCTTTGAAGGTGATATCAACTTTGCCCGAGACCTGTCGGACCTGAGGCACCGGAACGGACTGAATGTGATTCTGATCCATGGCCAGGCAGCCTCGGAGGCACTCAAGACCTGCGCCAACAAGTCGGAGAGATACGACGAGCTCCTGGCTGACCTGCCATTCAGATCACCTGCCAAGGTGAGTGCCTCTATCAGAGTCCAGCGTAGGACTGGTCAGTGACTCCGAGTGACCATGGCTACTACACGCCCTGGGAGAGGCTGTGTATTGTAAAACGAGGAATGTTCAGGTGCATTTTAATTTGGCGAATTTCACGAGAGCTGAGATTCACAAAATTAAAATGTATGCGAAAGTTCTTATGGACACTATATGCATTGAATGTTAGAGGCAACTCGCGAAAATTTCATGCTGTGAAAAAGGCCGTGGGCTCCAATTTGCGAAAATTTCATGCCGCAAAAATATTGTGTCTTACAGTAACTCTTTCTAGTTAAGTTCCATTTTGGTAGATGAATCTTCAGGAAAACACAAAAATTAATGCTCACTTGAATATTCTCATTTTGGATTTTGGGTATTTTTTGTTCACATAGCTATGAATAATATTGAAAGCCCCCAAATTATAGAATCTTTTAAAGATCTCGTTCTCTGGAGGTAGAAACGACCCTGTCAGTGCTGTGAACACATTTGGGTATGTACTTTTTTTTTTATGGCCAATCCAAGGTTGACCCTTTTAGGGCTGGGACCAAATTTTTTAGATGCTAGTTTTCACATTTTGATATTTTTGAAAATACATGATCAAATTTTCTTCTTGGCAGGTTTTATCACCGGTATGATAGAATATGGTACAACCGGACACCATGGCCCCTGGGGACTCCCAGCCCCCAAGTTTGCTATGTTCTTTCTTGTGTAATAGTCTGCATGAATGCGTAGAAGGTGAACTTGTTGTTGTTGTTCATTTTCCATCTGTGAAGATGGCTGGATAGCCCATATTCAGCTACACTAAGCTGGTCTTCCGTGGGGTCAAGTTGGATGTGGGGTGGGACCACTTCACCGGGTTAGACACCCTGCTCTTTGCGATGAATGAATGAAGCGGGATCTTTTACCTGCATGAGCTGTGACTCTCTCATACACGGGACCTCCATTTTATGTCCTATCCGAGGGACAGAGTGTTTTGCCTCTTGCTAGAGGGGACGGTATGTTTACACACAACATTGCTCAGTCCAGACTCGGGTTCGAACCCGGGCCGCGTGATCGTGAGGCAGACGCGCTACCGACTGAGCCAACTCACCGCCCTTGCACTCACCACTTGCAATACTCACATGAGTGCAAGACCCACTGGGTCTATTATTAAATGATGATTTTGATATTAACCCATTTAGGACGAGTCACAAGTATACTTGGGCGTGTGTATGGCAAAATCAAGCCATCCTCAATGGGTTTAAAGGGTGTGTACAGATCTTGTCGAGGTGAGGATTTAGCTCTTAGCGTTTTGTGAGATATTCAGAAACCACTCTATGAGATGTCGGAGAACATGCAATTCTCAGGGGTATCAAAAGTTTATTTGATGAAAATCGGATTTGAAATGGCTGAGATATCCAAAAACAAGGCGAAACAAAGAGATCCTAATAAAAGGCATGGCCTGTAGTCTTATTATTATCACTTTTTTGGATATCTCGGCCATTTGAAAACCAATTTTCATCAAATAAATGTTGAATCCTTCTTAGAATTACATGCTCTTTCATATTTCATAAGAGGTTTCTTATGATCTCACTTAAGAATGTTCAAAACATGAATCTCCACCTCAACCAGTACTGCACAGCCCCTTTAAAGGGGAAGGCTAGTAACTGATCAGTGGGAATCAGTGGAAATGCTGGGAGATGATTGTTCCAATCCTTATGGGATTCATTCAAGAGTTCATTGTATATCTATTGTTGTGTGAAAATGATTTGCTTCAGAACGGTCTCACATTCAAGTAATGTGCAGATTAATGCTCCGTCACTGACCAGGGACGCTAACCTGGAAGCATTAAACTGCACATTACTTGAATATGAGACCATTCTGAAGCAAATCATTTTCACACAACAATGGATATACAATGAACTCTTGAATGAATCCCGTAAGGATTGAAACAATCATCTCCCAGCATTTCCACTGATTCCCACTGATCAGTTACTAGCCTTCCCCTTTAAGCAATAATATTATTTATTCCATGATTCAGACTGGCAGCTTTGAAAGCTCTGAGCTGGTCATCCACAACCTACCTCCCTGGAAGGACAACAGCCTGCTGAGAGCTCGCCTCAAGCAGCTTTCAGAAAACTGTGGTGGCAGGGTCGGCAATGTTGTCAATAACACCGGCTTCATCAAGTTCCCAAGTCATGAAATTGCCACCAGGTAATCTAACCCGTTTACGCATCATGCCTCTTTGGAAATTATTCATGAACTCAATTCATACATGGAGCACTCAAAATCTGTTTGTCTGTAATGTATTTAAGAAGTAACATAAAGAACATAGTTCTTGGTTTCCAGGATTTGTTTGTTTTAGTTTGTGTAGGGATCTAACTTTTTGTTCTTCTTTAATTCAATGAGTTGAAGAATTTTTGTGGATATATTTGTCTTGTAATTGGATTTCATAGTTATGCCCCCCTGTTCTGTTTGTCATTGTTGTATCTAGCGTTGACCACTCTTGAGAAAATGAATGAATTCATATGGAGAAGATTTCTTGGCAGTCATGTGTGTAGGATGAGACTGCCATCCCTTTTTGCAAAGCAAACATTGAAGGCTACTTAGTATTGTATTGTTATAACATCAACATTTCTTTTACTTGGATTGATTACCACATTCAACAATGACTTGCTGGAATATATCACCAATAAATGACCAGTACATGCAGCAAAAGGATGCAAAAAAAAGTTTTTTCAGACTTTCCCAAATTTTATGATGAGTGTTTGTCTGGATTTACTTTTCATTTTTCCTACAGGGCAAAGAAGCGATTGGACGGGGAGAAAGTCTATGGCAACGTCATCAACACATCTTTCTCGCGGGGCCGTCCTGGGTTTGGCAGTCCGCGCTACCTCAAGCACAACTACCACAGGAGGGACACCGAAAGCTTCAACGAGTCGAGAGATAGGCAAGATGAGGTTTCGAGTCATGGTGAGTTTGCCAGAGAAATGAGAGAGAGAGAGAGGGATAGGCTACTCAACCAACGAAGTGTGCTTTCTGCAAGTTTGCATACCTTGATACTTAGGTCTTGGCATTCTTAAGAAGTACCAACCAAATCTTTCCTAGCTTGTGGAAAAGTGAAGGTTAAAAAAATCTAATGGTAACAACAATTATCAATAGTGATTATTGATGTCATACGGATATTTGAATATGTCCCTAAGCTGTGTGTTAATTTCCACCTATTTTTTTGTGCATGTTAATAATTATGCATTTTACTGTCGGGGATTTCATGTCAAAGTCTGTACAACAAGATGAATGTCACATATAGTATGCAAAAATGTTTGTGTTTTTATCTTTGGTAGAACATAAGAAGAGACATTGGTGTTTGCTTCTCTCCATGTAAAACCTTCTAGATTGCCATGGTTTATAGTCAGTTTTGTGTCTCTCCTTCTTCATCTATAGACTCCAGTAGCAGCCAGGGTACCAGTGAGCCGCCAAAAGAAGAGGTCAAGGATGGAAGAGACCGGTCCTGTTCCCAGCACAGACCGTGCCCTAAACCCACTCCCATGCCATCCTCGCGGTACGTGGAAAACGCTAGCCCACTGGGAGGGCGAACGAACATGGAGATCAGCCAGGGGCTGGCAGAAGCATTCCGTCCCATCCAGCCCATGCCTCAGGCTTCCGACCCCGCCCATGTAATGGCCCCGCCCCCGCCCCCTCCTGGGTCCATCAATCTGGTGATGGATGGTGCAGCTAAGGGTCCCTACCCACCGCACCTCCCTCCTCATCCTCCTCTGCCTCCATCACAGAGCTGTGATGCACCCAACTCCAGCGGACGATCGGAGTGGAAGCCCTTGATACCAACTCCCCCACCCCCGCAGGAATCTACCTCGTATGGCAGTGGTGCAACATTCCGTCCCATCCCGGCAGTTCAGAGGATCACCGCTTCCCAGGGACCTTACATGAATCTCAGGAAGGATGGCACACCGGGCAATCCATGTCTCAAGGGCTGCTATAGGTCAGTGACATGCAAACCTCTAAGACTGCTTTCTTTATATTTAAGTCAGCAAACACTAGATTGTAGAGAACACTAAAAGCTGCAGAAATGAGTCCGTTCACATGATACCAGCAACTTAATTTTTGGTGTAACGCCCAGGAACAACGTCTGAGATTATTCTGTCTAGTCAATGTTTTCTAAGATGTTCCTAGGAGGGCATGGAAAGGACAATTAGACCCCTCCCCTTTGCACCACAATCTTAGCTACTGTACAGTTGGACAATTTTCTCACAAATGATTGAAATATGCTAAGCTAAATTCAGTAAATTCCACTTGTTGAAAGTTTTCTCAGTCGAAAGTAATTACGTACATATTTTGATATATCCCGTAAATATTCACCTTTTGTTGCGATTTTCATGTGAGTTTGGTAGAGCTGGAATTGAATGTGCACACTGCAAAGCATGCCATACCTGCAGTGTGTATCATTGATTTAAGCATGTTTAAAGAATTGAGAGAGTAGTTTTAGGTTTCAGAATGTCAACTAAGAAGTTCAACAAATCTGCGATATATGTTGACCCTCTTTGCCTCTTCTTAGTCATTAGTGAGTTGAAAAATGTCACCTTTCAACTTCTCTTTCCATCTCCATCATGGTACCAGAAACTTCCAGCAAATGTGGCAAACACCAGCATGAATGCAATTAGTGTATGGCTGTTACATGATTTTTGTTAATGGGTACAGTCCCGCTCTCTTGATATTTCTGCAAATGAATAACATTGTGTAACAACTGACTGTTTGTTCTTCCCCCTGTTTCCAGAGCACCTTCCCCTCTAATGGTGACCAGCAAACTCAAACCCAGCTGGCAGCAGCAGCAACAGCAACAGCCTCAGGGTGGGCCAGTGCCCCCTGGAGTCAAGCCTTGGACACCCATGCCGGGCATCGACCTCCTGGTCACCAACCTGGACGTCCAGATGTCGCGCAAGGAGCTGAAGCGCCATCTAGTGGCGGCAATCAGCGAACACTGTCGGGTGAGAGGAGATATAATGCAAGGCCTTCCGTGCTTTCTGGACATGGGCTCTTTTTGAGAATGGATTTTTAGCATCTTCCTCCACAGAATGATTTATTTTCAAGTGATGTGCAGTTAAAGTCATAATACACAGAATAGAAATATAGAGATGTGTGCATGCTTGTTTAAAGTGTTTCTGAAATTCAGGATTACAGAAAAGTCTTGAAAATATTTGATGTTTGTGTGTCAGGGCACTGCCTTGTTTTGTATTTTTGTTGGTTTTTCTGAAGATTTGTAATATTTAAGGAAAGAAAATCAGACTCATTTGCTCATTAATGATTGAAAAAAACATTGCAGTGACATTTGCAGCAATCATCAGCCGGGCCATTAACTGTAAAAGCGATATGTTGGTTCTTGATGACAGTGGAGAAAACGAACACATTTCTACCTGTATTTTAACTTCAGAGTAAGCTTGTTCAATAACAGCAACGTACAGCACTGTAATGCACCTGTCCTGCTCTCGATCTCTCGCACAAGGTCCTTCATGTGTTCCTGGCAGCCCCTAGCCAGGGTCACTTCCAGGCGGTGGTTAGGGTGCCCTCCATGGGTGATGCCATCGGAGTCCTGGCCAACGTGAATCGCAAGCAGATCGGCTCCCGGATCCTCCATCTCTCCATCATGCCCCCTGGAGACTGCAACGCCGACAGACTGAGGTGAGGGGGAGGCTACCAAAGCTAATAGGACACAGTCTGATATCAGAATGAAATCAAAGGTTTATGTACAACTGTGCGTGATTCAATGGCATTTGATTTGAAATGCATTTCTCTTCACCTTTTATGTGCCAGGGCACAATAGATTAACTGGCCAAGCTTTTCCATCAGCTTTCATCAAGCCATCCACATGTGACCTCCTTGTAAAGTACAGTGCACTCCTGTTATAATGAACACGGTTATAATGAAATTCCAGTTACAATGAAATAAATATTTAGGCCTCAACATTATGTAAAATCTATGTATTTTCATTGTTGATTTGATTGGTTACAATGAAATTTTGATGTAACGAAAGACAACTGCTGGTCCCGAGGACTTCGTTATAATGGGAGTCCACTGTAGTAAGGTCTAGTTGTGGATAAGTAAACCCCCACTCAGGTTTAGCAATGTGCCTCAGTCCAACTGGAAGGTCATGTTGACACAATGGGGATTAAGGGGATTAGGTAATCTCTTTTCATTGATGGTTAGTTTAGAGACAGCTGCAGGGTGAAGCTGTCCTGCACCAATCTGTTGAGAAAGCACTCCAGCTGCATGCCAATAGGCAAGCATGGCAAAGTAAAGGGTAGACTCCTACAAGAGTTATAGTATTCAAGCTGTACATACAAAATAGGTCTAATCTTACAGAATAAGGTGATTCTCTCAGTTTGACACAAATTGTCTTCAACAACAAGATATGATTCTTTGGTTGGTCAACTTTTACAATTGTACAATGCAATGAGTGACGACAGCACCTGACTGTCCATGGCAATGTTGGAATGAAAGATGCTATGTATGTTATTTACTCTGTTTTTCAAAGGAAGTAGTCATCCAGATTGGTTTATTCATAAGGCCTCCTATTTTTTTCCCCCTCTCCCCATTATGGTGGACATAGAATGATGCTGATCCAGATGCTGCAAGAGGTACCTGGCATGAGCATGCCTCTCTGCAAACTCAAGCCAGGATTTGAGAACAAGTGAGTTGATTGACTCTTCCCTCCCTCATACTCCTCCTCCTCCTCCCTCTTTATAGGCATTAACATCTACAACATCATCCTCACCATCTTGTTTCAGCCCCCAAATCATATTCATCACTACGACCACCCTCATCATCCTTTTCATTGTCACCCCTCATCCTCTGAATAGTTGTCATCTTTATTATACTCTTCATCAGTACCCACAGTTATCATCATCAATGTTGTCATCATCTCATTCCCAGAGATACATTTAACTAGTGCACTTGCAACCCAATTTTGTAATACAGTTCTTCGCTCTTGCAAAATATACTTGCTCGCGGTTATGAGCAGGGCATGGTCAGAGGAAATAAGGCTATCATAGGGAAAAAAAAAACCCTTACAAAGTTCATGATAGTAAAGTGAAGTGAAACAATGTAGATAACCAAATAAGAGAACACAGATTAAAGTCAAGTGAAGTAATGTCAAGTCAAACAAAATGAAGTACCCTATGAAATAGAGAGTGAGATAGATAAAAGTGTTACAAAGCAAAGTAAGATTAGATGAAGCAAGCCATACTTAAAGGTATTAGCCCACATTTGTAAACCTGCAGCAATTGGTCTCATAGTTAGCATGGAGTTTGGGTATGATTGCAGGAACACCTGTGCAAAATTTTGTTCCAATTAGTCCATTACTTTCATAAAAATAAATGAAAATGCACCGTAATCCGTTTGCATGCGTATAACGCTCGCTAGCTCCAGTCCACGTACGTTTACATGTACAATGTACAGTAGCTATAGCCCACGCTCGTAATTCGATTTTGGGTCGGGTTGACCCGGTTTGAAAATTGATTTTAAAACGATGATTTTCTCTCTTTTATCGAATGGTATAGACAAAGAGCGACAGGTGAGGTATGTTACTGTTATAACTTGTACTTGAAGTCATATTGGACCTGTTTTATGCAGTTTTGATTTTCGTGGGTTTGCAAATGTGGGCTAGTACCTTTAAAGGGATGGTATAGTATTGGTGGAGATGAGATTTTGTGCTTAACACTTTTTGCGAGATACCAAGAAACCGCTTCTGAAATTATACAAAGCATACCATTCTAAGAGGGACTAAAATATAGATAAAATCGATTTGGACGTGGCTGTGACATCCAAAAATAAAGTAAAACAAAGCAATCCTAATAGAAGGTGGATCCCACCTATTATTAGGACTGCTCTGTTTTGGATATCTCGGCCATTTCAAAACCAATTTTCATCGCATAAATGTGGAATCCCTCTTGGAATTACATGCTCTTTCATATTTCATAATAGCTTTCTCATTTTCTCAACAAAAAATGTTAGAAACCTGAGGTTAGGTCTCAACCAAAACTATACGATCCCTTTGAGCAAAGCCAGACAATGTAAAGATTAGTCTTCCCCACTATGCAAAAGGATTATCAGACCATCACACTATCAGTCCTGCCCTGTACCGGGTTCTGTTTTCTCCACCAGGTACCAGCAGCAGCTGTACGTAGCCGATCTCTACCAGATTCCAGACACAGTCACCATGAAGGACGGTCCCGTCGGTAAGCTGGTCTGTCTGACGGCTCACAGTGCCTCCAACTCACCGGCCCCTGCTGGTTACTCCTCCCCCATGGGATGGCAGTCCCCAGCCATGCCGTTTGTTCCCCCCAGGTACGTCGCCTTCAGTAATTTCAAATTTATCCTTCTTAGTTGTGTTTGTATTCATAAAAATATGGCAGTCGAACTTGCATTGGGACCCGACACTGTATTGATATATAATTTGCTAAATCCAGTGTGTGCCAATGCACCTGGGTGCCTGTGGCACAAAGTAAATAATGGTCTGTCACCCTTTGTGGGATTTCTTCTCACAAGGGATAATAACATTGATGCAATGGGATTTTCCCAGTATATGAAAGATTTGCATGAAGGTAAATCCAGCTCGTGCCCTGCTTGGAAAGAGAGTTTACTTACCCTTTGCTGAAACTGTTACTTGTGTGTTTTATTCTTTGATGCCACCACTCCAAAGAGGCCTGTGTGTGGAATTATTCAAGCTTAAATTCAGACAGTGATGGCACTTTGCAGATGAAACTTTACCTAACTGAAAGTGTGCAGCAGCTTTGGTCCCTATCTCTCTCCACAATCATCATCATCTCCTCCTCCTCCTCCTCCTCCTCCTCCTCCTCCTCCTCCTCCTCTCCCCTCCTCATCATATCTCCTCATGATTCTTGTACTCCCTTCCTCTTCTTGCCTCCACCTCCACAATCTCCTCTCTTAGTAACTTACAAAAAGAATACCTCCATCTGTTTCAATTAATTTTTTAAAAATCAGGGAGCCCAGCCCGGAACCGCCAGAGCGTTACTGCAGCCAGCACGACTCTGACGGCCAGAGCCAATACAGGCTGCTGGACACTGACCTCTGCGTCATGGTGGCTTACCAGTCCTTCACTGCCCAGGTCACTACTCTGCTCCACATGCACAACGGCTCCATGTCTCTTCTCAGGTCAGCGCACTGTGGTGATGTATATCGATTGGTGTGGACATAAATGTCACTTGTGTTAATGTTCGAATACATTTGTGCCAAGAGTAGGGAAGTGGACCTCACCAACCAATAACAGAAATAGAAGCGAAATGAAATTGTTCGGCTAATAAGTTATTTCTTTTTGGAAGAGTGTACATAACATGGACTTTGTAGGTTTTAGGAAAAACACCTTTTGTAATAGAGGTTGCCTATGTGCATTTCTGGTATCTGTCAAGCAGTTCTAAATGGTGCTTCATCTTGTATCATTCAGATAATCATTTTTCACTTGATTTTGGGTTTAGAGTTAGAATATAATGATGAATTTTTAGTCCATATTACAAAAGGTGGAATGTGTGGATACAGGCAGTGATTGGTGATTTACCTCTATCCTCATTTCCATCCACAGCTTTCCGCTCTGCTACCAGTCAGAGTTTGACCCGCTGGAGGAAGACTTTGAGCGGGGAATCCCCCTGGAGCACCTCCTGAGCTCTGTGCCAGGAGTGAGGGTGGCCTTCTGCCGGGAGGGCTTCAAGGTGGTGTGCTGGAGCCAGCAGAAGGAGGAAATTATCACTGAGGGTCAGTTCATCACCATTTTTATGCCTCCGCAACGAAGTGGCCGGAGGCATTATGTTTTCGGGTCGTCCGTCCGTCCGTCCGTCCGTACGTCCGTCCGTACGTCCGTCCGTACGTCCGTCCGTCCGTCCGTACGTCCGTCCGTCCCGTTTTGTTTTTGTCGATATCTCAAGAACCGTGTGGTGGTTTTACATCAAACTTGGTATGAGGGTATATCCTTGGAGGATAATACTTTGTGTGGATTTTAGGGTCACAGGGTCAAAGGTCAAAGGTCACAGGTTATTTTGTGAAAAAAAAATTGAAATTCCACATATTTCTCCATATCTCGCAGATGGTTCAAGGTATCTTCATAGAACTTAGTATATATGCTTGTACCGATGGGCAGTGATTATCTAGGGAAGTTGGGGGTCATGGGTCAAAGGTCAGGGGGGTCAAAGGTCAAGGTCAACTCCTCAAAATATCACTACTTTCCTTAAAATGCAATATGCCTGAAGGTTTTTTTTTTTTTTTTTTTTAACTGGATGTATGGCATGTATTACCCAATATATATTTTTGGGGAAGTTTCTTGCCAAAAGGTCAAAGGTCAAGTGAAAGTACTAAATTGCACTTTTTCCTCCATATCTCGAAAGTAACTCAAGGTATCATCATGAAACTTACATATTTATGCATGTTCTACCTAACAGTGATTCTCTGTGGAACTGTGAGGTCAACAGTCAAAGACCAGGTTTAGATAATGCTATTTTCCCATTTGATACTGAAATTATACTTTTTCTCAATACCTTGAAAATTACTCAAAGCATAAACTTATAAAAGGGTCAAAAGTCAAGTAGAAATCATTAGTTCCCCAAATACCTGCACTCTGACATTTGAATAATTCATCCAATTGAACCTAGTTCTAGGAAAGTGAACATTCAGCACATTTGTGGCAAACCTGTCATTTTAATATTTTGCCAATTGTGTGAAACTGTCATCACACATTGTCAAGACATTGTACTATAGACCTAATAGGAGAACCATGCATGATGGCGGAGGCATATCAGTCGCCGTAGCGATATATCTAGTTTTATATATTTACCTCCGCCAAGGGAGGAGGTTATGTTTTCGTTACTGTTTGTTTGTACGTGTGCAAAATAACTCAAAAAGTTGTACACAGATTTGGATGAAATTTACAGGAGAGATTGAAAATGACACAAGGAGCAGATGATTAAATTGTCATAGTGATCCGGAAATTTTTATGGATTTTTTTGAGGGAGTTTGGATATTTTGGCAGGTAAGGTTAATGAACTTCGGAGTTCAAGCTGCGCATTTTTGAAATTTTCATATGAGCACTAAAGTCCGTGCTCTAGTTTCTGCTAGGGTGAGGCGTGCCACACAGCTGAGGGTTTATGACGTAGCAAAGCCTTCTATATTGGGAAATCAGGCAATTTTTTTTTCAGCATGCATACGTAATATGGGTGGAAATCACAGATCTCCATGGAAGAGCAAGATCATACATTGTAGGTGGAAATTAGCTGCTGGGCAGAGGTCTGCGCTCTCAGAGTGCTTTTCTATTTTTATGCCTCCGCCAACGAAGTGGCCGGAGGAATTATGTTTTCAGGTCGTCCGTCCGTCCGTCCGTCCGTCCGTCCCTCCCGTTTTGTTTTTGTCAATATCTCAAGAACCGTGTGGTGGTTTTACATCAAACTTGGTATGAGGGTATATAGGGTATATGGGGGGGAATAATACTTTGTTTGGATTTTAGGGTCACGGGGTCAAAGGTCACAGGTTATTTTGTGAAATAAAAAAGGTTGAAATTTCATGTTTTTCTCCATATCTCGCAAATGGTTCAAGGTATCTTCATGGAACTTAGTATATATGCATGTACCGATGGGCAGTGATTCAGGCTTTCAAGTGGCCCTACTTTTCCTACTTTTTCCTACTTTTTTACTGCTGTCCCTACTTTTCCTACTTCTTTGCTCAAAATCCTGCTTTTTCCTACTTTTTCCTACTTTTTTGGTGAAAAACCCCGCAAAAAAAAAAAATGTGCAAGGCTACTTGAATAATTTTATTCAGAAATGATGAGTAGACTCTAGTTGCAGATTCTTACTGGTGGGGAGAGCCTCTTCAGCATGAAAGAGGTATAACACACACCAATCAACCACTAGACTGCTGCCAGCCTCAGCTTTTGCTCCTGTGCAGATGTGATTGATCCCACTGATATTGCAGCCTAGGACTTGGAGCAGTGCTCAACCAGCTCTCATCATCGCTCAAAATTACCAGGCTCTCCCAGGAGCAAAAGTGAGGCTGAGGCAGCAGGGTTGTGAGTACAAATTAAGATTTACATGTACATTGTAACATCAAGAGTTCTGGTGAGTATCGACGAAAACTATTCCAAAAAAGCCTGCACATGTCCTGACTTATTCCTACTTTTTTTTCTTTAATGCCCTACTTTTTCCCTCTTATGTCCTACTTTTTCCTACTTTTTTAGAGATTTTGTTCCTACTTTATTCCTACTTTTTTACATTATCCCGCTTGAAAGCCTGGTGATTATCTAGGGAAGTTGGGGGTCATGGGCCAAAGGTCAGGGGGTCAAAGGTCAAGGTCAACTCCTCAAAATATCACTACTTTCCTTATATTTATGCAGTGCCTAAAGGATTTTTTAAAAAACTTGATGTATGCATGTATTACCCAATATATATTCTGTGGGAAGTTTCTTGCCAAAAGGTCAAAGGTCAAAAGGTCAAAGGTCAAGTGAAAGTGCTAAATTGCACTTTTTCCTCCATATCTCGAAAGTAACTCTAGGTATCATCATGAAACTTACATATTTATGCATGTTCTACCTTACAGTGATTCTCTTTGGAACTGTGAGGTCAAAGGTCAAAGGCCAGGTTTAGATAATACTATTTTACCATTTGATACTGAAATTATACTTTTTCTCAATACCTTGAAAATTACTCAATGCATAAACTTATAAAAGGGTCAAAAGTCAAGTAAAAATCATCAGTTCCCCAAATACCTGCACTCTTGACGTTTTAATCATTCATCCAATTGAACCTAGTTCTAGGAAAGTGAACATTCAGCACATTTGTGGCAAACCTGTCATTTTAATATTTTGCCAATTGTGTAAAATTGTCATTACACATTGTCAAGACATTCTACTATAGACCTATTTGGAGAACCATGCATTATGGCGGAGGCATACCAGTCGCCGTACCGACATTTCTAGTTTTAATAGAATTGAACAAATTTCTGCTCCCCTGCTATAAAAGATCCTCATTCTGTTTTATGCTAGAATCAATTGCATTTACAATGTGCCTGACTGGAGTTTGTAGGTAACATCAGTTTCATCTTTTTCTACATTGAGACTGAATTCCTTTAGTCTTGAAGATTACAGCTCATATTTCACTACTTTCTTATGGGAGAAGTTAGTCTCATCACACAGACATTCAGAGCCTTGTTCTTACAGTGGCAAGATACAGTGTTTTGATGCTTTTTGCATTTTTCTTCTGCCTCTTAGATGGTCAGCCCATGTGTCCACCCCTGCTTGGCCGTGCCACGCCCCTCCTCCCGCCGCCCCTCTTCCAGTTCAGCAAGGAGGTGGTGGAGCTCCTGAAGCACTCCAATAAGTGCCGCCTCCCCTTCACCCGCTTCGTGCCCGCCTACCACCACCATTTTGGCCGGCAGGTGCGGGTGGCGGACTATGGCTACCTCAAACTGATTGAGCTGTTTGAAGCTATCTCTCATGTCCTTGAGGTAGGGAGACTAGTGAAGTTTTTGTGGATTCTTGTTGTAAATGTCTCCCCCTCCCACAAAAACAGCAGCAACACCACTGCGGCAGCAGCACAACATTGAAAGTCCCCTGCCCCCTCCCCCCCAAAAAAAAGCAAAAACAAAAACAAAACAAAAAACACAACTATCAACCATAACTCAACATTGGTTTCCAGGATAGTACTGCTGTGGTTTATTAGTAAGAAGCACAAAAACTGAAAGAGAGAAAAACATTTACTGTGAAGATCTGTGTCCTGTGCTATCTCTCAGCAAATTGGGCAAATATTTGCATTGCGTCTCCAAAGTCATAGAAACTTAACCATGCATGTGATGTTCTGAAGAGATTAGCTACTTTGGTGGAGAAAGCAGAAACTGCGCTTTCAGATCTACTGTTAACTTCCTTTTGCAATGGTTGTTGCTTGCATGATTACTTGCTGAATTAGATCTGTTCACTATTTTGGAAAGGTGTTTGTGGTTTATTTCACTGAAATGTCTGTAGGTAACTTTGTTAAGAAATTTCATTACACAGACAATTATTTGCAAGTTTGCTCTCACATACATTTATGTTTTAGAAGCTAGAGCATGTTGCATGTGAGAATATAAGACAAATAGAAATTAAAGTCTAAAACTATTTTAACTTCCTCTAGGAGATAATCAAGAGAACTATGTCTTTCTTTATTTTAGTTAGGATATACATGTAGTACTACTTCTATAAGCACCAGGGTTGTGGATGACACCTGCTGCAGTATTTACTGTGTTATTATCTCCCCCATCAGATCTTGGGAGCTACAGAAAACAAGACACTGACCCTGACTCACAGGGCTCAGGTCAAGCGGTTCGGACAAGACCTACTCAAGGTTCTCAAGTCACAGGCCAGCAAGAAAGTAAGTGATGTCCACTCAGAGAGGTCAAAGTAACACAAACTTCTGATATTTTTTAAAAATAAAATCTCAGGAAAGAATACAGTATCATCCGAATGTGATGGTTGAATATTCAGCAGTTAAATCACATTCCAATGACTTTTTATAGATACAGATACAGGTCAAGAGCTGTCAAGATGGCAAGTTCAATCAATGTCGTGAAGTCAGCAGATAAAAACACCTATGCATGGATACCTCATACATTAAGTGTGGATGCAGAGTTGAAGAGATTGTCAAGTGAAAGAGACCACAGAATTACTGATTATTCTAACTCTTGACTGATTATTGGGCAGACGAACTTTAGCACTTCCTTGAAGTATTAGTTTCTAAATGAAATTTCTGTGAATAACACATCATATTCCTCCAACTGTCATGATGTAAACTGTAATGAGGCAGTTGGTAAGCTAGATGTGTGCCGCATGACTCGCACATGAAAGCAAACATGCTGAGCAGGACATTGTTCCTTTAAGTTACATTCCCACCACAGAGTTAGGAACTGGTCTGCCTGAATAATTGATTTTCCTGTGCTTGTCAGAAACATAATCGCATCTCAATTCAGTTCAGTGGTAGTGGTCTCAAAAGTTTATTTCTCCTCCCGCAATTTGACTCACCCCATCTCTTCACATTTTCTTTCAGGTCACCATCCACGACTTTCCGTCCGCATTCCAGCGGTGCCTAGGTCGTCCGTGGAACACAGTGGATTACGGAGTGTGCGACGTGCAGGATCTTCTCTTCGACCTACCAGAGAACTGGGTCACGGTGAGAATTACTTGAAGTGTCTTGAAATGCTCATGAAACAAAACAAAAGGCTCTTTTTTTGCAATGTCTCCAATGAAAGCAGTATGCATTTATAATAATAATATAATAATAATATGGTCTTATTTACCCAGGGTAGCCTCTTCAGTGTTGCCACTGTTCTACCAGAGGGCCCTGCTATCATTTACATTTGTGTACACACCCACACACATACAGTTGTATAGCATATATTTATATATATTTTCTTTCCTTTTCTTTTTCCATGGAAAGCATGGTAGGAAAACACGGGTAGGGGCTGATGTGTTCTTTCCTTCTTTATCACTCAACAAATGATAGTTTCCTTTATGATGTCTTTGTATGTAGCATAAGTCAAGAAAAACAGCTTCTCTTTTTAGGGGGTCAGGAATTTTGAAGTATTTTCTTTACAAGATGTGGAGGTTAATCATACAATAATTTGGATTTGTATTAAATGGAAAGAAAAAAAAAATCATACCTCTTTAGTGTTAGGAAGTGAAACAGAATAGATTGTGATCGAGAGACGATGTCACTTCACCCATTGTAATTGTTTTGGGTTGCTCAGTGCTGACTTGGTATGATTCTTTCATGATATCACTTCACTTCTTTTTTTAGCCATTGTTATCTTCAACAGACTTGAAAATACTATGCAGTCCTGACATCTTCGTTTTATCTCATATTTTCTCTGCAGATTGGATGGGACGGGGACAACACTGAAATTTCCATTCCAAAAAGAGGTAAGAAAGCTTGCTGCTCATTTTGTACTGGTAGTGGGGGGGGGGGGGGGGCATTTGCATTTGCACAGTGTGTGTGTGTGTGTGTTTGTATATATTATAAAGTATGTGTAAGTAATCATATACTTGCAAATGATAGATATGTGAAACAGTCATACAAATATGTACTAATGACATGAATAATTACTAGAGACTTTATGTTTTGTCTTTAAAAAAAATCAAAATTTTGCATTTGACAGAATGTTTCTCCCTGTATTGGATCTCATTCAGGCATGAATGCTAATCCAAAAAGAGAAGTATGTGATGTGATATGCTTGATCTGCTAAAGCAGGAAGATCTAGCCAATCTACTGAAAGAGCACTTCCAATTCTTTTCTCTGCAAAACATAATTGAGTGTGAGAGAGTGGTTACAAAGTCTCATCAATTTTTACCAGCCTATGAAATGAAGTAACTCACTTTGCTTTCACTTACATGATGCCAAATTCACAGGCATCTGAAACATGATCATAGTTGAGAAGTTTGAATTTAGAGCAAAATGACTTTTGCAAGAAGTTCATGATTTCTTTGTGGATTTGTTTAAAATAAAGAGCAAACCGATGAGGAGCGGATTCGCACCAGGAAGTTCAGCAGGGAGATCGTCGACCTCCTGAGCCGGCAGCCGCGATGTCGCATCACCTTCTCAAAGTTCATCCCCGCCTATCACCACCACTTTGGCCGGCAGTGCCGTGTGGGGGAGTACGGCTTCAACAAACTGGCTGAACTCCTGGGGGCTCTGCCTGAGGTGGTACAGGTAATGCCAACGTTGATCACTTTTTCAAACTCTTTGCATTTCCCCTTGCTTCTTTTGAAGGATGTGGCAGTGGAATGCAGGTTCAATTTGTTTCTCAGATCACTGATGTTCTTTTAAATTAAAACTGGTTGTTCAGAAATTTCAAGGGCCATGCATTTTATTCATCATTTGCCTATTTATAAAACAAGCGTAGGATTTTTTGCCTTCAAATATGTCTTTTAGAGCGCATCAGTTTGTATTTTGGTCTGCAGAGATTGGCTGCCTTGAAAAGAGCCCTGATACACCTCCACTGTTGTATTCAAGGTACAGAGTAAGACTTGGTTACCTGTCTGCCCTGCCCTACCCTGATCCACCTTACTCATTGCAAATACATGTACTTCCCTGTCACACCCTCCTTCTCTATCTCCCCCATCGTTCTTGGTTTAAGATTGAGGAGTCCGGTGATGAGCGATGCGTGCGGCTGAGTGAGGCGGAGCGCCTCTCCGTCATGGCGCGGCGCATCAGCCAGCTGGTGCCGCGGAACCGCCAGCACTCCCTGGCGCTGTCGGCTCTCCTGCCAGCATACTGCAAGGTGTTTGGCCACCCGGTGTGCCTGGAGGACTATGGGGTGCATGACCTTGAGGCCCTGGTCCGCCGGTTCTGCCACATGGTGGAGGTGAGGAGATTGACATGGAATTGAGGGGAAATTGATTAGCTCTGTTTTTATTTTCAGTGTTGTGCCATGATTTCTTAATCACATTGTGGTACATTGATAGTGGTTTGTTCAGATGCTCAAGGGACAATCCATTGCCCAGAAATCATATAGTTAGCTGAAGCACATAAGTACCACTTGTAGCAGTAAAGAATGTCAGAATGATTGGTTATCAATTTGTATCCGGTGGGATTGAAAGGGTATGTTGTGCATATTTGACTGCTTTGACCAAAATCATTTTGACTTGAGCACTGGTAGACCACATGCACACATAAGGAATATCACTACAGAGATACTATTTAATGGTAGTGTCAACAAGAATAACATGATAATTGGATTGCCTTGATAGAGTATTTAACTTTTAGTAGGCTTTCGGTAAGCTCAAGATAAAAACTAGAGAGTAAAAAATGTATCCCTCGAGCACTGTAATTGAGATTGCGATGTAGGTACCACATGGCTTTCCACAGCCAAAAGTAGTTTGGATGTACATTTTGTAGTATGTATGTGTGTATGTATCTGTGTGTGTGTGTTTGTGTGTGGACATGTGTGTACATGTTTATGTGTGAATGTGTTTCTCGATGTTAATAGTGACCGCTGCTTTGCCCCAGTACTAGCTAAGTCCAGCAGTCAAACTCAGTTATCTTTTGACACTCCTCCAGATCATCACAGAGGACGATGACAAGCGTCTTCGCTCCGTGGAGCGCCAGCACCTCAGCGACCTCACCCAGCAGATCCTGGTGGTGCTCCTCCTGGAGCCTGAGGGTAGGGCGCTGGTGGAGCGGGCCCAGCGGAGCTACGCCCAGGTGTGGGGCCAGGAGCTGGTGGCCACGCAGTACGGCTTCAGCAGTGTCACCCTCCTCATGAAGGCTCTCCATCATGTTGTTACTGTGAGTCATTGGTTTCCATGGCGATGATAAGGAGGATGATAATGATCTTATTGCATTCATTATCTTTATTTTGGTCCTCTTCCTCCTCCTTCTCCTCCATTATTATTGTTATTATTATTGTTGTTTTTATTATTATTATTATTATTATTATTATTATTATTATTATTATTATTATTATTATTATTATTATTATTATAGTTCTTATTATTGTCATCAATATCATTATCTTTATCATCACTATTATTAACAAGTTTGATTAAGCACCTGCTCACTAAGATGTGTTCAAAACACGCTACAAGAATGTTTTAACCGAATCAGTGGCTATGAGGTCTGTACACAGACATGCACTGGTGTATCGGGGAATTAAATCATGTTTTGCACTCAATTAGAATGGCTTTTAGTGAATTATCTTCATATCTTGCTGCATTTAATTGTTGAAAAATAAGAGTCAGAATATCTGTATCTCCGAGCCAGCATACTATTTCTCCAGTTTGCCACATTAATGTCGGCACATTGGGATTGCCTGATATGGTAAAAGCCGTATATCTCGCGAGGTCTAAATTTTCGCGAATTTTGTGAGTCAGGTGCCATTTGCAATTATTTATCAAAGCATGAAAATATCAACTCTGATCCCGACCTTAGTGCAACTTGCACACAAACATTTCTCCGTTCACTCCGTACTCCCTTGTTTGTGAATATTAACTGCTCCCGGAAGTGTTGGGAAGTCCCAACTCGTGAAAAATTAGACTGGCTAGATACAAATTGTATATGGCATATACAGTATACCAGTATTGTGAAATTCATACACCTGCCCTATCAGTCCATTTAATGTCATTACACAGTAAGAATCCATCCCAAACACCTGGTTCAAAGTACCCTCATTCTTTTTCTGTTTGGTTTGTACAATGACTGTTTTTCCTCCTATTGTAGGTGAAGGACGAGTGGTCTGATGACCCTGCTGTGGAGTTGACCCCAACCTACCAGTTTGCCCGGAGTGCCCGGGCCGTGCTCCTTGGGGCACCCAGCCAGACCCTCAGCCTCCAGGCATTTGTGGCCCGATACCAGACCACTCATGGCTGCGAGCTCCAGCCCTATGACTACGGCCAGACCACGGTCTCTGCACTCATCTCCTCCGTGCCGCGGGTCCTCACGCTGATGGGACGGGGGTCCAAGCGGGCCATCATGCTCAACCCGTGCTGTAATGGTGAGCCTCGTGTACTATCATGTCTTTGATTTATGTTAATTATTCAAACACCGGCTGTATCGCGTCTTCTAACCAACTGTAAGAAGAGTGATGTAGAGTTGGATACAACTTACATTTGCAAGCACAAGACAGTTTGTGAGAGCTGTAGAAGTCATGTTTTGGAAAATTTGACTGCTGGTACAAAAATTTGTAGGTACAGTACTGATAGTCAGTTGACAGAAATGTACATTTTATGTGTAATCAGAAAGTCTGATGTGCAAGGCGTCTTTCTTGATAAGAACCCTCAAAACCTTATGTTGGGATCATTACGCTGCTACAGAGGAAAATGCAATTATTAGTTGTTTGAGTTGTTTTGAACTGTTTTTTGAAGCCCAAATTTTGACTTCCAAGTACACCTGAGGTGTGAACTGAAAATATTTATTCAGATTTCATTTTATTTCCTCAGAGTGTGTGATACTCTAGATTTCAAATCAAATGTGGCAGACTTTGACACTTGACAGTCTGAGAACGTCATGACTTGATGCGCAGTTTGTGGTGCATTATAAAAATCTGACACATTTTTATGCCTCCGCTACGAAGTGGCCGGAGGCATTATGTTTTCGGGTCGTCCGTCCGTCCGTCCGTCCGTACGTCCGTCCGTCCGTCCGTCCGTCCGTCCGTCCGTACGTCCGTCCGTACGTCCGTCCGTCCGTCCGTCCCGTTTTGTTTTTGTCAATATCTCAAGAACCGTGCGGTGGTTTTACATCAAACTTGGTATGAGGGTATATCCTTGGGGGATAATACTTTGTGTGGATTTTAGGGTCACAGGGTCAAAGGTCAAAGGTCACAGATTATTTTGTGAAAAAAAAATTGAAATTTCATGTTTTTCTCCATATCTCGCAAATGGTTCAAGGTATCTTCATGGAACTTAGTATATATGCTTGTACCGATGGGCAGTGATTATCTAGGGAAGTTGGGGGTCATGGGTGAAAGGTCAGGGGTCAAAGGTCAAGGTCAACTCCTCAAAATATTACTACTTTCCTTAAAATGCAGTATGCCTGAAGGTTTTTTTTATGCCTCCGCAACGAAGTGGCCGGAGGCATTATGTTTTCGGGTCGTCCGTCCGTCCGTCCGTCCGTACGTCCGTCCGTCCCGTTTTGTTTTTGTCGATATCTCAAGAACCGTGTGGTGGTCTTACATCAAACTTGGTATGAGGGTATATCCTTGGGGGATAATACTTTGTGTGGATTTTAGGGTCACAGGGTCAAAGGTCAAAGGTCACAGGTTATTTTGTGAAAAAAAATTGAAATTCCACATATTTCTCCATATCTCGCAGATGGTTCAAGGTATCTTCATAGAACTTAGTATATATGCTTGTACCGATGGGCAGTGATTATCTAGGGAAGTTGGGGGTCATGGGTCAAAGGTCAGGGGGTCAAAGGTCAAGGTCAACTCCTCAAAATATCACTACTTTCCTTAAAATGCAATATGCCTGAAGGTTTTTTTTTTTTTTTTTAAACTGGATGTATGGCATGTATTACCCAATATATATTTTTTGGGAAGTTTCTTGCCAAAAGGTCAAAGGTCAAAGGTCAAAGGTCAAGTGAAAGTGCTAAATTGCACTTTTTCCTCCATATCTCGAAAGTAACTCAAGGTATCATCATGAAACTGACATATTTATGCATGTTCTACCTAACAGTGATTCTCTGTGGAACTGTGAGGTCAACTGTCAAAGACCAGGTTTAGATAATGCTATTTTCCCATTTGATACTGAAATTATACTTTTTCTCAATACCTTGAAAATTACTCAAAGCATAAACTTATAAAAGGGTCAAAAGTCAAGTAGAAATCATTAGTTCCCCAAATACCTGCACTCTGACATTTGAATAATTCATCCAATTGAAACTAGTTCTAGGAAAGTGAACATTCAGCACATTTGTGGCAAACCTGTCATTTTAATATTTTGCCAATTGTGTGAAACTGTCATCACACATTGTCAAGACATTGTACTATAGACCTATTAGGAGAACCATGCATGATGGCGGAGGCATATCAGTCGCCGTAGCGATATATCTAGTTGTGTATGGAACGATTGTGCATCTCAATAATAGAACATTTGACATTGTTTTTAGTGGGGGGATGGATTGACGTAGGGGGTCAGGGAGGGACCGACACATTGTAGCCCAAAGTTGGGATCTCATTACCACATCTCTTCTCTGGATGTAGTTTCAGGTGGACGCAACACCTACCAGGATCCCTCCCTCTCTTCTGAGGACACAAAGGCATCGCAGAGCACCGGAACAGGTTTGTTGCTAACACTTTCCTCCACCGTTAAAGGGATGGTATAGTATTGGTGGGGATGAGATTTGGGCGTTTAACTTCTTGCGAGATACCAAGAAACCGCTTATGAAATAGTACAGAGCATACTTGATGAAAATCGGTTTTGGAATGGCTGAGACATCCAAAAACAAAGCGATCGTAATAAAAAGGTGGGTCCCACCTTTTATTGGAATCGCTCTGTTTTGGATGTCTTGGCCATTTCATAACCTATTTTCATCAAATAAACATTGAATTCTTCTTGCTAATTTCATGCTACATTTTAATAAGAGGTTTCTCATTATCTAACCAAAAATGTTAGAAACCTTATGTGAGGTCTCAGCCAAAACTATGATCCCTTTAATAAATGCAATGCTGGTACAATTCCAAGAGATGTTCTGAGAGTTTTACCTGTGCACATAGGCTCACAGTAAATTTTAAATGAAGACTCCTGTTGTAAACACCACATTGGATTTTCTGTCATGGTGTATTAATTACAAGCTAAGAATTCAGCATATTCATGTGGATTCCCTTGTGTTTTCAGGGAAGTGTGCAGCCAAACATGAAGAATTATTCTGCATCTCATGCCAAACTGCAAGCAGTGCACTATCTCCCTATGATGCCTTGTGTTAGGTCAGATTTTATGCTAAATGGGTATAATTGCTATATGTGGTATTAGTGTGAAATGGGAAGCTTAAAAAGATTTGATTATCTGGGGAATTGGAGGGCTTGCGGGGGCAAGCTTTGAGATGAAATCAGTGCTAGTATATATTTTTATATCCAATCATAATCACACCAAATTAAGCTGTGTGGATATACACTGTATTTGATGTTGAGTTAGATTGAATAACCCTCTCTAGTCTTTGTCGTTGCAACATGAGTTTTTAGCAGAATGCCTATTATTGCAATTTTAATGATTTATGTTGATATAGAAATCCTTCTGTGTGAATTGTGATATACAATTTTACTGCTTTCTTCCACCACAGCGCCCTCTTCCAGCAATAGTGAGAAGGATAGCAGAAAGTCTTCTTCCAGCAACTCAACATCAGGTTTGTCTCCAAATTATAGAGCAGAAGATAAAATATTCTTCATCTTGTAGAAATCCTTTAATAAACTGGATAACACCAACAGATTGTTATCAGTAAATGACTGTGTAGGGCACTACCCCCCCCCCCCATCCCAAAGTTTGAGTAAATGGTAGTAAGTTTTACACACTCTAAAGTCTTCATGATCTGATGTTGAGCTTTGTAGAAATAAACTGTATCATGAGGTCCTCAACCACTAAATAGGAATGGGAATAGTTTATCATTTGAAGTAGTTGCAACAAACATGAAATGCCTATTACCATGAAAGGCTGAGAAATTGCTCAACATCCCCTCATTAGTACTGCTGAAATTCTCTGCATGCTAACCTTCCCGTTGATGAATAATTTGTCCCAGTTTATCTGAGAAAGAATGAAACAACAACAACTTGAACTCCCCACTCACTAGAGATGGTAGCAGCATGTAGATATTGTTTACCACACAGTTGTGTTGACACCATCTAAAAATGAGAGTGGGCTCTTGTTTTCATCAAAATATCATAATTCAGCTTTTATGTACCCATCATATGAATAGTTCATCACTCTCCTAGGTGTATCACATAACAGAATGATATGGTGCTGTTGGTGTGATTGCTGTTTAATCTTTTCGAGATTCACCTCCAACCCTTAATCTGTATTCTTGGTTACCCCCACAGAGTCGGATCTCATGAAGGCCTCCCCTCCAACGTGTCCAGAGGACCTCCTAACCCAGGGGGCCCCACCCTCGGGAGACCAGGCACCCTTCCTGGAGCCATCCATAGCCCCGATACCACCTGCCAGGGATCTCATCAGTTTCACCAGCCCCAGTCACTCACTGCCAGGTAAGGGATAGGGAATCATCTTGCTGGTACAGAGTCGAACAGGTCATCAAACTTAGAAACAAACAATGTCATACAAAACTTTCTCTCCCTACCAGCCACAAAGCTGCAAATGCTTCCCTTGCCTGTGAGAGATGAAAATTACCATTCTGACTGTCAAAGTTGTGAGATCATCCTTGGGTGATATCAAATCATTGACTAGCAATCAGTGAAAGTAGAAGTAAATGCAGTCAATTTAAATCTGCACTTGTATGCGACTATTTTCCCACCACAGACTCAAGTATTATTATAAGCCCTTAGAAAGTTTGCATGCTTTTGCTTCCTAAATTTTATTTTGACAGCCATCATTGGCAAAGCATTCTATGGCCAAGTTAGAAGGGAAACAATTTTGAATAGACATAATTAATGCATTCACTTGATATGATGATAAAATATCTATGAATTCTTGGTCTTGATGTCAACTTATCAGTATAACATTCCATGTAGTACAGAATTCCATGTAGTACAGAAAATTTGAGCAGTCTATTCTCAGCTAAATTAGACAGGTATTCCTACTGGGTTATTTTGATAGCAGTGGCTGTAAAATATGGAATTTGATATGCATGAGAAGGACCTATCAGTAAGGCCATTGCAATTCCAGAATCATTTTCATAGTGACCTATACCTTGTAACAATGGATATATATACTATATATCATGCTGCATGATTCCATTTGTGTTATTTTTTATTTCCTTGTGGATTTGTTCCTATGCAGAGGTGGTTGGCCAACCCAGCGGTCAAACTGGTAACTTAGAGCACATTGATCTGATGCAACTCATCCACCTCCTCCCGGACAAGGCTGGTCAGGAGGGCAGCGGTATCGGCTTCGGTCTCGGCCCCGCTCCCACCCAGCTCAACCTGGCCTCCTACCCGAGCCCCGCCTCGCTCCCCCACTCGATGTCGTTCAGCGTGGACGGCAACGAGCGGCCCGTCCGCCAGGCCAGCTCGCTGCCCTCCTCGGCCGCCTCCTCGCCCCGCCGCGACCTCGCGCGCGGCCGCTCCCGCTTCCGGCTGGCCGCCAACTTCTCCCTGGGCTTCCAAGACGCTCTGCGCCCCGAAGGAGAAGATGTGTAACCTTCCAGCATACGTCATCTCACCCACTGCTACGTGTATGGGTGTACTAATAGTGGTATGACAATCTGAAACTACTTGCCTGTTTGATAAACGGAAGGTGTTGCACCGTAGAAATGACCAGTAGAATGATGTATTCATGGGATGTATTGCACCATACCTCTTAGAGCAATATTAAGAAAGCAAAACAAAAAACAAATTCAAGTACCAGAGAAGCATTCAAGGCTGTTTATTGTCTTTGCCCATCCGGATGACATAGTTTGGCGGAGGACATTGTTCATTATTTTTGGTTCACAGTTCAGAAGGGATGTGGGTATTAATGTCCATGTGTTTGTAATTAGGTCCGTTTTACTGTCTGAATGTATTTTCTAGCAACAGCAAGGTATGACTAGACAAGTATATGGTACATGAAGCTGTAAGCCTGGCATATTTCATTTCACAGGAATCAAGGCGCACAAGGACACGACTGTTGTTTCATATGTGTATGTTTTAAGAATGGAGTACTCTTCTAGTTTTGAAGTATTGCCAGTGAGTATTGCTGTGTAACAGCTGTACACTATCTCTCTGTACTTTACAAACTCAGGTTCTGCAACCAAAAATGCATTGAATGATATCATTTTTATCTTGTAAATATTAAGATGTGTAGAGTTGAAGAAATTATTTTGTTACTTTGAGGATGCTTGTCAATATTTTATCATAACTTGCCATTCACTGAGTTGTGATTCATTTTGTTTATTCCATTTGTTATGATGTAAGATAAAGTTGAGGTTGTTTCATTTGTTGAAGAAGAAGGGGAGGAAAAAAGAACAATCTGTAGTGCCCTCTTCGTCAAGGGTAAGTGAAATTTAATGAGCAAAGTTCCATGAGATGAGGCACAATTTGCAGGACAGTTTATCAAGGTTTCTGTCTCCGAAATATTCAAAGATGCCATGATGTCTGTTTGATGTTTTTTTTTCTTAGTCTGGAGTTATGGTTTGATGGAAGGTGAATGCAATACTTATGTTATTGCTGAAGAATGGCATCTAAGGGGAATTCCTATATTAACCAGTGATCGTTTGTGAGATGCTCTCCATTCTTAATGAAGAGGACAGGAGTGATGCATGGCTTATATCCCACGTTTAGTTTGGTCTAAGTTGTAATAGATGACTTATTTTCCTATGGATATGTAACGTGAATACTTTACCAGGAGATGGTATTCACACATGATTATATCCTTGAAGTTCAATTGATCACTTGTATGTGAAGTTGTATCGTCATGTTTGTTGGAGGTAGATAATTGCATGAAAAGTGACATATTTTTTGTTGTTGATGTTTTCCTTTTTTTGCCAAACAAGCAAAGAGTGCAATGAATGGGATATTTGTGGAAAACTAGCAAATAGACACCATACTTATACAAGCATTACTTTGTGTGCGTGAGTGTGTGCGTGTACATGTGGGGTAGGTGTCCCCATATATATGTACCCCAGTGTGAGAGCGAGGGACTTGCGAAAAAGGTACATTTTTGCATTAGTGTCCATGATGCGATATTTGTGGTGGAGTATAGTTTGTGCTTGTGGTGTATGAAAAGCCAAGACAAATATATGCTTTGTCAGTATTTGAAATTGTGGATGTGTTTGTTATGTCATTGCAGCTTGTGAAGAGAGCAGAAATGTGTTCGAAGTAGAACAGTGTTCTTGCTTATTCTCTGAAGTGAAGGAGAATATTGCTGTTTAGTGTGATATTTCTCTTCATTGCGTAGATACTTGTAGGCATGTTGGTTGTTCTAAATTCATTGTGATTCGTATTATTCATTCTTTCTTTCTTATTTTTTAGGTGCCAGCCCATATTGGCATGTTTCAGTACCAACTTAAAATCCATGATTAACTTTCTTTTGGCATACAGAGAGACGTAAATCCTTGAAAACTTCATGCATTGCTGTTGTGTTCAAGGTGATATACTGTATACGCCATATATTTCGCAAGTCTAAATTTTTCGGGAATCGAGACTTCCCGACGATTTCGGGAGTGTTTAAATTCGCGATCGTGGAGTCCTGTACTGAACGGAGAAATGTGTATGCTTATGTTGCATTCATAGCAGGATCAGAGCCAATATTTTTGCATGTTTTTAATTTCGCAAATAGTAGCTGACTCGCGAAATTCGGGAATGTAAAAACCTCGCGAAATATTCTGTGCGTACAGTACATTTGCAGTTTTGGCAGAAGTAATGCTGCCTCATGGGAATATAGGCATCATGGGATTATAGTGCTGTGATGTGTATGACAACACATCTGCTGTCGAGTATACTCTATAAATTTTTTCTTTTTAAAGATGATTTCTACTTGAAGTCCTCTTCAAGTAGAACTTTGCAGACGATGGACCCCTATCTTCAAAAGTGATTTTAGAAATTCTCAACTGCCATGAATGTATTTTCTGACAGTATTACAAGTGGTTGGACAGAATGTTGTATTTCAGACACTTGGATGTCGAAGGACAAACCATGATTGCTGAAAGGACTCAGTGCAGATTTACTAAGGCATTGCCTCCAGAGGGGTCTTCTTGTGTTCAATTCAAAGGGGCACATATGAGATGTACAAGGTGCACTTTCCATGTTAGTGTATGTACTGAAAGAGGTAGATGAAGTATTATGTAGTTGTGGCTAGAGTTAGCATCTGATTTTCAGGGCAAAAAACACACAAAGATTCAGTGTGAATTTATTTGATATGTGTGTGCTGATATTCATAGGGGAGTGTCCGGCAATTTGATATTTGTGTATTTTTTTGTGACATTCAGAGTTATTCTTCAAAGTGTAGCATATGATAGTCATTACATACTTATGTGAAGAAAGTGTAGGAAAAAAACTTACGATGTCACTTTTTTGAAGGTTCAGACATTATTTCTTCGAAAATGATCCCTCCCCAGATTTTGCATGTTTAATTATGTGCATTTGCTTGTGACTCTGTGCAAAGAATGAACAATCAAGATTAAGGAAATCTTATGTCCATTGCTGCTTTATGTTATGATGGAATCGGCTATGGCAATTGCAGTGGTAAATCCCAGTGAATTGACACTGCACAGAAAAATTCTACACAGTTACTGAAGAAAAGTGAAGGTAACAACTTTACACTTATTGCCTCGGAGAATTACCTGCTCATGTATGTAATTGTCTGATACCTGCAGCCATAGTAGGTGTTGGTGGGTGTTTGAGAAAGTTACCACCATTTCTTAATTCTAGTCTAGATGGATAGTGTATCCTTTATTCTATGCATAGAGGTCCTGTACCTTGTTATAGCATGCTAATGACCAACTGCAGCACTGGTTTACTAAGGTGCTACCTCGCTAAGCTTGATGCGACCTTTTTTTTTTTTTCAAAATGATGCTGTGTGTTTGATTAATTGCTGTACATGTACTTCTTTTCTTCTTTTTTTTTTTGAGGGGTGTTTTTTTTTTTTTTTTTTTTTTTTTTGAGGGGATTGGCTGGGGACATTTTTGTTGTGGATTGTTGTTGTGTTTGTGTGTGTGTTTTTGTTTTGTGTTTGTGTATTTTTTTTTTGTTTTTTTTTTTTTTTTGTGGGGGGGGGGGGGGGGGGTCTTAGACATCTACTCTGGCACCCCAAGCACTGCATAATTGATTGAAAAGCTTCCCATAAACCTTGAGTTCCATGGTTTAGAGTGTAGGTTAGGCAGTAATCATGTGGTTCTATGCTCACTCTTCTGTGTAGTATGACCGAATAGGGCATTATCTGTCTGGAAATGGGAAGCACTCCTTGAAAATTTGTATTTTCATCTTGTTGAAAGTTTAAAAGAAAAGGGTTAGCCTGTCTTTACAAAAAAAACAGGGATACATTTACTTAAATACTACTCTTACATTCCAGGGAGAAAAAAGAAAAAAGAATCTACATGTTCTTTCCTTTTTTTTTTTTTTTGATTTTTTTTTTTTTTGGGGGGGGGGGAGAGGGGGTGTTTTGGGAGGGTGGGAGGAGCCATATTTGGTGTTTATAATTTCTTTTTTTTTGGGGGGGGGGAATTGGTTTATTGCTGACAAGTGTAATTGTCATAAATGAAATACTACTGCCATTGAAAAAATGTAAGAGAGAGGTATCCACTTAACAGTATTGTTAATCAGAACTCCTTATTGTCAGAAATTGTGACTCTGCTTTATTTGATAAAAGTGAGATGCTCTTGACAATGCAAATGATTGAAATACATGTATGTCAAAGATGTGGTGGTGTTAATGAAAAATTTGCCTTCAGGTGGTAGCAATGACCTTGCTGCACTTTGAAATAGTGAAATGTTGTTTACCATTGAAAACATTTCAGACTTAGGTGTTAAACTTAGGGCTCATTTTCATAGAGGCTGAACTTTGGCTGTGTTTCAGTGTGGCAGGTTGGTTAGGTTTTGTAGAGATTGTAGAAGGAAAGAATGAGTTTTCTTCCTCTTTTTTTTTTTTTACTATTCATTTATATGTGTACTCTCATGTTGCGTGTCATACAGTTATCTTTGAGAAACAAGTTTTTACGTCTTGAGTGACATGTCATTTAAATGGTATACTTGTCATTGAACATACTCTTGTGTGTCAATACCTTTTCTTTATGGTGCAAACAGCAATGGGAAAAGAGAAGGGAAAATGAGAGGATGTACGTCATCTCATAACTTGAATTTCCATCTTGTTTGCTGTTTCACACAAACAATCAAAATGCAAAGAAAAGAGTGGCGAAAGAAGCATTAGACCAGTGAATTGGTCATGAAATTTGTTGAATAATGTCATTCCGCACCTCTGCTTTTCTTTCTTTTTAATTTGTCGAAGTAAAGTAAGAAATTGTGAGGCATTTATACTGAGGTAAACTAATGTTCAACCAATGTATTAAAGGATATGCTTTCTTTCTTGTAATCAGTGTACATTGTATTAAACAGAAAAGGAATGTGAATGTACAGTACAGTCAGGCAAATCTTGCTAAGAATTTCCATTGTGCGAGCTCCTCGTTCAATGTCCATTGTGCATTCAGTACGCCATCACGGAGGCAAGAGATTAGTGGTGAATCGTTGCACCGGCAGGATTCACTTGAGGCAGATTTTTGCAACATTTTGCAACCTGCAGCTACAATAGTCTTGTAGGCAGGATCAGTAGTCTCCACAATCCAGCCTCCTCAAAGATGTGTGGTGTCTGTGATGTGCAAAGGACAAGGCATTGGAGACCGCAGGAAAGTGGCTGGAAATTCTCCTCAATCTGAGAATGCAAGTCGCTAGTCTTTCCTACAGGTGGAAGTTGTCTGGAGCAAGGTCAGCTCATGTGTAGACAGGCTTTTATCTTGTCAGTTCTTGTGATTGTAGGATCTACATTTCATTTGCTAAAGTATGTGTTCGTCAGTTTCCTTGGGAAAATATTGTCCTTCGGCAAGAAATAATTTCTCTGACAATCCAAAGATCTGATTTGATTACTTATCAGTATAGCCTTGAGATGAGAATAATTGGATGATTTGGGACTACATGTACATGTACTTTTATTTTTCTGCATTCTCCACATCTCAAGAATTTCTCATCAGTCAATGTATGAAGGCTGAAATGAGAAAGAGGTGCTGTAATACAAGTTGATAGATTATTTTTTTCTGCTTGTGTGTCAGTACATATGTCCCTGTGAGCAACTGCTGAAAATTTGGTACTTGTATTTGCAGGAGGGATTGAACATCGATGCATGTGTCCATGAAGAGCTTCTGTATGTGGTATCATAGAGTGCAAAGGTATAAGTCAAGTACTACTGATAGACCAATCAGAGAAAGCTTTTTCTACCCCAAAGCGCTTGGAAGTTGCCATAAACTAGAAGTTGTCTTCCTGAGACTTGGCCGATGATAGCCTGCCAACCTGTTACCATGAATGAGTCTGTGGCTTCAAATTTCATGGCATGTCTTGGCATGATTTAAGATGACCGTTCAGTGGTGATGGATGGATAGGGATTGGCTCATGGTCCATGTCATCTTTAGCATTTAGTTGAACATTGAACTGAAAGGAAAACACATGGAGTATATACAGTATTGTATATTTGCCTTGTGTGGAAATGTATTGTTTTGTTACAAGAGGGTTGTCTTTTCCCTCAGAAAAGAGTAGAATAGCCTAAGCTTGATCTGTCTTAAATGTATGTGAAAAAAAAAATACATGTGTAATTGTACTTGTTGAAACGTCAATAAGATATGTTTGTATGTTTCTTGTATAGCTGTTCAAATTGCACTCGGACCTCTGGTCTGTGCATGGAAATGAGTTTAACTTCATTCTGTGTGTTGTTTTTTTTTTCCTCTCTCTCTCATTTCAATCTTAGTTCTTGTGATTCAGATGTAGACACTTTTCTTTTACTGATGTTTTTCATCAGAAAAAAAGTTGAGGCTAGTGCGTCAACCTTCCTCTTTGTTTGAGAAAATGGGGAGAAGTGTTGTGACAATCTCTGTATGTATGTTACTCATACAAGTGTCATGACTCAACATTTTGATTGTTAAAGGGGAATTCCGGAAAGAATAAAAATTCAGTGAGCACAACAGTGAAAATTTGATTTAAATACTGGATAAGGGAAGGTATGATACATGTATTGTGTAGTTTTACTAATTTTCACAGAACAGTCGTTGGGTAGTCAGTATAGATAATGCAAAAGAGTGGGTTGAGGATGTCATCACCTCACAACATGCCTTACAGTTTGTACACAAACTCTTGAAGTGTTTTCATTTCAAATGCTAGTGTGTCACAGTCTCAAATCCCAATATATCTGACTGATTATTATTTCTAAGTTGTTCAGTCAGGAATAACATTAAAGCCTACACTTTTATGGCAGATTTTTATTTTGTCAGTGTTTGTAAACTCAACAGAAAATTTTGATTTTGATCATTTGCATATTCATATCAACTGTTTAGGAACTATTTTGCAAATATTAGAGAAACTTTGCAATTTCAGAAGTTCCTTCATTTTTATCCAATTTTGATCAAATTTTCACTATTGTGCTGTACTACAAAAGCAATAATCTTTCTTATCAGACTACATTTCAGCTGTTCCAGAATTCCAATTTGTCATGAGATGAAATCATTTCTAGAATCTACATCCATCTAGAGAGGAAGTAGTCTTTCTTCTTTCGTAGCTTCAATATATTTCAGCACTTTAGACAAGTCATGTAGTGCATTGTCATTGTAGTACTCTGTAAAACGCTTTAAAGTCGTTTGTTTGGCTTGGTTTGTGTGCAGAGAGCTTTGTTTTATCAGCGAGCAGGGCTCTTTCTGACATATTATTTCTTCTTGTGATGTATCAGATGGGTAACATGCAAGATAAACTTAAAATTAAAGAAAAAGAAAGCATGGCTGTGTGTCTGATATTATATGTTGAACTTACAGGCACAGCATGCCAACTGCAGTCAAATGGTTTTAAGTTTGGTGCGAAAGTGAACAAGGATTGGTTTCATGCACAAGTTATTACCTGTGTTGCACAGATAAGTATCAAGTAACCAAACTTGACCAGCTGTTGAATTAATTCATGCTGGGTCTGTGTAGGGAGTCCAGAATTGATTTGTTTTGTTGGTGCATTCAGCCCAACTTTGAGACTGCATTTTGATTTGATCAGGTCGTTAAGATTTGGATTCTATTTTTTTTTCTTTAAAAAAAAAAAATGGTCACCATGAGACAACATCTTCTAAAAAGACTAACATAAGTTGTGTGAAAATACCCTTAGGGGGAAAGAGTAGTCTTTTTTCTTTTCTGTTCTTTTCCATTCTTTTCTTTTCTTTTTGCATGTATTTGCCAGATATCATGATGCACAAATTTCCAAACAAGGTGTAATTATGAGTTCAAATCTGCAAATGTACGTTTGGCTTAAACTGGAGTCGAAAGCCACCTAAATCAAAGCTATTTTTGCTGTCCCCTTCAGAATGGACCTGGTCCGCATGATAAGACCACGGGCATTGCTGTGTTGAAAAAGGGGGCAGCATAAAGTTACTAGGAGGAATGTTTGGTTTCTGTTACATTAGGATACAACTGGCAGCTCAGAAACCTAATGAACTTCAGCACCAGTCAGTCAACATTGTTTATTCAGGCACTTGTTCTCACTGTCATGTTAATTAAAGTTAACTGTATCTTTTCTTGGTCAGCAAGTCTCTTGCATATGCTCACTAGCAGCTGACTTAAAGTGAATTTGATCCGGTAAAAGTAGAAATTTTGGCAGTGTTGAAATTTTCGTGTATTTCGCACAACGAGAAACTAATGCAAAAATAAAAGCACGCAAATATTTTTACTTGCCATATGTTCCAACAGTTGATGTCTTGATTGTTGGTTAATTGCGCGAAATTAAAAACATGTTAAACTCTTCTTGTCCCGCTGATTGCGAAAAATTAGTCCTGCAAAAATATCCACTTTTACAGTAGTTGAATGTACTTGATCTCAGTCAGTGCATGTAAGCTTTTGAGGTACAATGTAGCAAGACAGCTAATATGTGCAGCCAATGCCAATTCTTGCATTGTGTAGTAATTTCAAAAATGCTCTGCCCATCATATCTTCATGAAGGTGTACATTGAGCTTTGAATAAGTCTGTGGCTGCAGTGTAAAAGATAGCGAAATGGGTAGTTAAACCTTTTGTTTTATCTTTACAAATTCAACTAAAAGGACATTGACCGAGTACCATGACACACATAGATCTATTTTGAAGTTCAGCAATACAATTTATTTTTATGAGAGGAACTCATTTGTTTTCACAGGATTTGTTGGTTAAAAAGATTTGTATTTTGTTACTTTCAATAAAGAAAAAATGGTGACCATATTTCTTTGTTTTGTTATAAATTTGTTGTAATACAGACTCCTAGTGTAAGGCAGTGAGCGAGAGTCTTGGCAATATCCATGATGTATGATTGATGACTGAGTTCGGATGTCAAAATGCAATTGATTTTGCAGTCTATGCATTACGAGGGGAAGTGCCATCATTGCAATATTCAACAAGAGTCAAGTGAGAGTTTACTTTTTGGTAGGTAAAGTTCATGAATGTTTGGTTGAAGAACCTTGTTTATAAAACACTATTACTGTGTTTTGATGAACTAAAGTAGAGATAAGTATAAAAAACAAGACTGCAACAATCATAAGCCAAACATAAGAGAGGGATTGTGATGGCGTACAGATGAGGATAGCTGAAGAGTCAAGTTACATGGAGAGGTGAAAGTTTCCACTACACACTACAACACCCAATTACTTGAAATTTCTTACTGGTGAATCAAAATTGCCTTCCTTCATGAACAGATACCACTCGCAATCACACACACACTCAGAAGCATGTACACATACACTACACAATAAAATGTTATGAAATGTGTACGTGTGCAATGCAGGACTACACACTGTAGTATGAATGATATTTTTTCTCTTTTTTTAATGACTTTAAATACTCAATATTGGATGGTGGCTTCGATGTTGTAAATAGAGATAATGGACCTCATGCAATTACCTTGAAGTGTGTGTATTGACACTGAAGAACCATAATACACGTGTATAGCAGTACCATACATGAACACTGACTTTCTCCAAACACATTTCTGTCAGATCTGCAGCAAAATATATCAACTCTACATTTTCGAACATCAATCATTCATGTTAGTATTGGTGTCTACAGAAAGCTGGTGGTGTATTTCTAATTAAATGCAATGGTCCATGTTCTGTAAACACACAAACACACAAACACACACATAAGAGCACTTCTCTCATCACATTTTTTGAGACAAAGGCAAAGGAGAAAAAGAAAGCAAAATCAAGAGTTTCACTGAAGTAAGCAATCTGTCACAAATCTTTAATAATTCCCATGGAACGACATGGTCCTTTATCTTTCATAAGCCACAGCTTCAACAAAAAGCTTGTGATCCCTTAACAAACTCGTCAATGCATGTTCACAAATTGCTCATCGAATAACTTTATATATGTACACAATCAACATGGCTTCAGTGAACATATCGAGTCCAAACAAACAAGCCATCTGAAATCAAATGGGGATACACAAGCACATGAAGGTAGGCAACCTCCTGGCTTTTATCCCATTAGAAGTCCTTTGTGCTTGTGTTTCTCAGGTTTGAAAGCACCTGTTGTTATTGATTCAATCACAAGGACACTGTTTGCAGAACTTACGTCAAAGTACATGTACGAGGTACAACTTTATTGCATACTTCGGCATGTAGTCTGAAATATTTGTTACGTAAAAGCCTAGAATTGGGATGTCATCTGAAACAGCCTTTTGCAGACTTGAAATCTTGCAGATATGCCCAAAACTGCCACTAAGTTTACTTGTCAAGGCAAACTGCAGCAATATGACCCCAAAATCTGTAATACATGTACAAGGTTTATCATGCCAAAATACCATCTTCAAGGGCAGCAAATGGATACTCTAAACAGAGCTCCATGTTACTTTGGACCAAATGCTTTCATACATGAATGTTCATTGCAGAAAACGACTGAAATAGATTTGAATTCTATGTATAAAGGTATCCATGTGGGCCTCAACTCCTATAAACAAGAAAAAAAAAAAATCATGACGGTGTCCTGTCATACTGTCGTCGGTTCTCCTGTTTTCCCTTCCACATACCGGATTGGTGCTGCAGGGGATGGGGGTGGAGAAAATTAAGAACAAGTGTGAACAAGTCATCTGTTGGCTGATACAACTCATCTTGCAAAACAACAAAATAGACTACAATATACATTTTCATCACAGGATTTGACTAAAACAATTGGTTGTATTCGGTAAATGGTCTGACATCAACAGCTGTAAATATCTTATGATCTATGCATTTACTCCTATCAAAATACGAGGGTGAGGGCGATAATAAATCAAAAGATAGAGGTGTTCATCATCAGTGTTAATACGACTGATTTTTACTGTAGTTTCTTCTGAATTAGTATGTCACATCATGATGGCTGCGGCATATGTATGTTACACTCGCCAGTTTGTGGTGACACAAATTTTTAGTGCACTGCTGGCTTAAATTGAAGATTGCAGATACAAAAGCACTGATATGCAAATGAACTATCCCCAGTGACTGAATACAGTCGGTTTGAAGTGATCAGTAGACATACACAAATCAAGTAGTTTGTCATTATCTACACTGATACTTTCTCTTGGGGGAAAAATCAACAACAACAACAAAAACTCTACAATGCATAACAGCAGAAAGTGAGTAATGGTCTGTAATGGTCAGAATATTACATCTTTTGGTGTAAGTCAAAAAAAAAAAAATCACTCTTAAAGACCCAGTGGCAAAGGAATTCATGCAATGGGAAGATAGGTTCGATTCAGGTACAGTATACTCAAGATTTCAAATAACAAATTGTGGACAGCTATATCACTGATCTGCAAGTACACTATTAAACACACATACACTGTAGCCAAAGAATCCTGGAATAGACAGTTACTGAGGAGCATGCACTCATATCAGATGCATGTATTCACTGACACATGGCTGACCTTTTGACAGGTGTAATCTATGATTTTGAATGTATCCGGATGGGCAGCGAATGAAGATTGATGCAATCCGACCACCCATGTTTTCCCATGTTAATGGGTCTTTTAAGTCACTAGTTACAGCGTACATGTGAATGAGGATCCTCTTACTTGGATATTTGTTGGGGATGGCTCTATTCTCAGCTGCAACTTTTTCCCAGTAGGATCTTGGAAACAGCAAGTATGTTAGGGGCACTGACAAAAAAAAAAGAAGAACAAAAAGCCAAAACATCAGCAACAGCATGATACAGTAAAACCCCATCGCTTTTTAACACATATTGTACCAGTATGTCAGGTTACTTCATTTTGCCTGCAAAACTATGTCATGCAAAGTTAAATGTCATTCCAACGAACCCTATCACAATGGACATGAACATGATATATTTCTGAGATATATATATATATATATATATATACACATCAGGCAAACAAACAAAAAATGGCAAGGAATTTCTTTTAGAGAATGAAGACTTTTTATGCGAATATAATATATTGCGATGGGCCTTAGTAATGAGAGACATGTTGGAATTATGCATGAGCCCCCTGGGCCTTGAGCAATAAAATTGAGGAGTAAATTGTATTTCAAATACATGTACTCCTCAACTTACTAATTCAGTTTGCATAAAAGATAAAAAGTCGTTTTCAGAATTTGAGGAGTTCAAGCACAACTCACAGCTCAGGAGTCTACATTATTCCAATGTGGCGACAGGCAGAAAGTGCATACTCTTTTTACTTTTGTTGGGCAAGTACTGTAAATGAAACTATGTCTCATGCTCAGGACAGTGGAACAAAACTCATTAAAACTAGAAATACAATAGCATGGATGTGGAAAAGAACAGTTTTAGTTGACAAAATGAAAGCGCATCTTAGTAAAAACTCAGTAAATCCACACTACCTGTGACTATTAAATGTGTAAATCAAATTAAACCAATTAGGTTAAGGACACCAACATAAACAAGATTGAAATTGACCTAACCTTGCACTCTTGAGTCATGCATGAGAATTAATAATGAATCCTTACGATCACAACCAGATGATCATGATGATGTATGTTAAATTACTTACATGTTGAGCCAAGAACACATGATACAACAATCACTGGTTCTTTATCCCACGCAAACTTGAGAAAAGGGATGAGACCTACGGAAAGACGATAAAAAATGTTGCAAGAGAATTGAGAAATCAGCATTTTGGTTTGGCACGAGGAGATGCAAATGCACAAGTGATGCAACTGGTGTATGATTGAGGGTACCAGCTATCATCATCACCCTATAGACTGATAGACATCTAACAAGGATCTGTAGCTTGTTTATTTCAAAAGTATAAAACAAATTTGCCTAATTTTTACCTCAAAATACAATTGTAGGACCCTGAGATGCCATAAATAAATTTACCGCAGTTTTGAATATCATGACCACCCTGTTGATTCTGAATCTCCATTGTAAAATTTTAGTGCATGCGATTCATTTTCTTCGCGTGGCTTTAAAGGGTACCTTACGATCGGCACCCCCTCCATAGCCATAGGTAATACACATGAATTTCACAGTCATGCGTCGTTACTTAACTTGAGCAGATGTGCAGCTAATTGAAACGTGTTTAGTTTGGTTTGTTAGTTTGTTTACGAGTTTGATTTTCGTTTCTTTGTTACTATTGTTTTCATAGCTAATGGCACTAATCCCATGCGTACCTTTTCATTCTAGGCCTATACGCAATCAGCCATGATACGCAGGGTGCTGATGTCAAGGTACCCTGCCGATAGGTGGTAAATTTTAATACCCTAATGTTAGCACTATTACTAACGTACAAAATGTAGTAACGTTAGGCCTTACCACACAGCATTAGAAATTGTCCACACAGAATATAACATGTGGGACTGTACAATCGCAGCTAACCATACACAGCAGCGTAAAACAGAATAAAAACTCATATTGGAAACTTTCAGTGACAGTATATTGATCAAGAAATATAGAGCTGCATTACGGAAATCAATTTATTTCGAAAAAAATAACGACAATCACCTTTCCTCCAGGCTTGTCGAGCTGGACTGATCACTCGTGTCGCCATTTTGAATTTCAACTCTGCATGCGTTCGATTCTCCCTACGACTGCCGATCGAATCGATCCCGAGCGGCTAGCGAGCCACAAACCTAAGCTAGCTCGGGAGGGTACCCCCCCCCCCCCCTGTACCCCTCCCCCCCCCCCCCCCCCAAAAAAAAAAAAAAAAAAAAAAAAAGATGCTCAATCTCAAAAGCTAAGATCAACTTAAAATTCTGGTGTGCTTCTATGTGTTTTCAATGTTTTTCAACTTCCTAATAAGCATTCAGTTTCTGTAATATTAATAAAAATTTGAAGAAGAAGAAGAAGCAGTAGGCCTAGAAGATTATAATCAGGTGCATTGATAGACGTCTACTCAGTTTCAAGAAGAAAAATAAGAACCAGGCTATAGTCTCCAGGGAGACGTCATGGAGACGTCGTTTTTCCAGATTTAGGCCTATATGTTTGATTGCATAATTTTATGCAACAGGCCACACCTGTATCGATGGTATTGCCCATAGGCCTATTGGTTGAGGTGAGGATTCATCTTTTAACTTTTGCGAGATAACTGTACTTAGAAACAACTCTTTGAAATGTTAATGACCTTACCATTCTAAGAGGAACTGAAAATCGGTTTTGGCGTGACTGAAATATCCAAAAACAAGGTAAAACAAAGCAAGTTAATAAAAGGTGGACATGGGTCCCTCATGCACCTTTTATTAGGATCGCTTTGTTTTGGATATCTCAGTCATTTCAAAACCAATTTTCATCAAATAAACTTTGAATTCCTCTTAGAATTGCATGCTCTTTCATATTTCATGTGAGGTTTCTCATTACAGTGTATCACACACACACACACACACACACACACACACACACATAAAAAGTTGGAAACATGAAGCCCCATTTCAACCAGGGCCGTATTTTGAGGGCTTAAAATCGAAGTTTGTTCGCAAAAACCGATAATTCCATATTTGCCAAATGGAGATATTTGCGATTAAAGGTTAAGAAAAATAAAGAGAATAGATAAAAAAAGAATTGCTTCTTTTGACCATAACTTCAAAAATGTACCTTTATACGTAGTGACCAATATATCATTTAAAAGGTATTATTTTGTACTTTATGACAGAGACCGTAGGACCTACTTCAAAATCTTCAAAAATGGACTTATTGGTTTTTGCGAACAAACTTTTCAATCGGTCATGCTGCTGCATCTGCAGCATTATGTGGGGTCTCTTACCCCTTTGCCAGAATGGGTATACATGTATAATGAATTGGAATCGGCTGTTTGGGAATTCATTTGGCAAGGGAAACCAAAAATAAAAAAAAAAACTGTCTTGATATTAGAATATGAACAAGGGGGAGCAAAGCTGATGCATTTCCCATCATTGATAAACGCTCAAAGAATAATGTGGGTTAAAAGGTTATTAATGTTAAACAAGAAATGAAATGGAAACAATATTTTCAGTTTGCTACTAAATATGTTGGAGGTAAATTTATATTTTGCTGTAATTATTTTATTTATCTTTTGAATTTGTCTATACTGGAATTTTGCAGGGATCTCTTGAAAACTTAAGTAAAAACAAAGGAATTTAGGGGTAATTATAATCAAATAAGAAAGGAGGTATTTCTTTAATAATAAAATGATTCGTATTGAAGGAAAATGTAGTTTTAGTGAAAATTTGTTTTTGAAAAAATGTTTTAGATTGGAACATAATAATGGATAGGAATTGGAAATTATTTTCTGTGGAATATTCTTATAATAAAGGACTTAATAGATATTTTGAGCGGTATTCAGAAGATATATGAAGCGCCTCCAATTGGTTGGAAAAAAGGTCACAATGCAGAGAACACAGAGGTAGAGAAGGATATAAATGTTGATGAAATTATTTTTATCAGAAACGGGCAGAAAATTCCTTTTGAAAAGATTACCTCCGAAGATATTTATGTTGAATTGGTGAAGAAAATAAGTGACGATTCGTCGGCGAAAGATAAATGAGAAATCTATATTTTTGTGATTTTTCTAGTAAAGATATAAAATGTATTTTTAGCAGGATAAGAAGTATAGCACTTTGAGCGCTGTTTTGTGGGATTTTCAATTTAGATTATTGCATGGAGTAGTGTACACAAATCATCATTTGTTTCAGTTTAAGTTCGTAAATGATAATTTATGTTCCTTTTGTCATAAAGAGGAAGAGACGTATAAACATTTTATTCTATACATGTGAATTCGCTAGGGATGTTTGGGGAAAATGTAGTACTTTCTTTGATTTTGTTGATTTGCAACATTTGAGTTGGGAAATTTTTTTTTTTTTTTTTTTTGTATAGAGTTACCAGATAAAGGAAAAGCTCAGTTATAGATATAGTTAACCATGTTATAATTTTGGTGAAGAAATTGTTTTTTTTTTTTTTTTTTTGGGGGGGGGGGGGTTTAGGGAGGAAAAATAAGAAACCCCAACGGAATATTTCATTAAAAGGTTTGTAGAGCAGGATAAGTTAGAAGAAGAAAAGTTAGCAGTTATACGTAATACGTTGTCAATACATTTGCAAAAGTGGGAAAACTGGAAAAAGAATTGAGAATTTTGCTTTTGTTTAATAGAGTAGGGTCTACTGCACATTCACCAGGTAATGCCTTGGACACACTCGTATTGAAATATGTGTTATAATGTATGTCAGGACATATATGTTTTAGTTGTCTTTGAGGTTTTGTAAATGTTGGTGAGGGGGATTCGGAAGGCTGGGGGAATGGGGTAGGGTAGTAAGAGGGAGAATGGACGGGGATAAGGGTGGTCGGGGTGGTTTGTGTTTGTTTGTTTGTTTGTTTGTTCGTTTTTTTAAGAATAAACTTCAATCAATGGATATTGATGTTTAAAGTTGGATTGAATAAATGTTGAAAAGAAAGCATCTTTGGATTAGTGATTTAATTAATAAGATTTGTAATGTAATGAAGGAATGATTTTGAAAAGAGGATGAGAGAATAACTGTAGCGTAAAAATAGTGAAAAAAAAAATAAAGATGTGTAACATGGATTGTGAAAAAAAAATGTATCGGAGTGTATCAAAATGTACTAAATTGATGTCAAGTTTCGGTATATATTTTGTTTCAATTGATGAAAATGATTATGAAATTAGTGCAGAGAGTTTTGTATGAATTTGTTTGTACTTCGTGCTTCCCATTGATGAAGAATGAAATATTCGTTTAAAAAAATGAATCTGCGCTATATAATATAACTCAATCTCAGATCGATCATGCTCTTGCTAGCCCACAGAACTCTTATGTAAGAGTTCTGTGAGCTAGCATAGCCTAGCTAGCTGCGGTTTTTTATTTGGCAACAACAGAGGGCGATATTCCGTTCAGCCATATTTGATGCTCGCTCAGAGAACGTCTCAGAAATGTCAGTGGCAACTTTTAGACCGACAGTTTTCCACTTTTCGGTAAGCTGTTTTATTCGTATTACATTTCTATCACATTATTCAAACATGTACCATTCGTTTTTCGTAATTACTTGAAATGTTTTGAGAGATAGAACTGAAAACGTTGTTATTCTAAAATGCCGGTTGTCGCCGGCTTGCGTAAAAGCGGTAAGCACGGATGGTGCACGAGTTAATGCTGCTGGCTGGTGGGCAGCAGCCGCACGCACGTAGTCTGTTCTGTACACGTCCTACCGCCGCGCCGCCTGCCTAGCGCTAGCCTAGCCTAGCTACGTACACAGGGCAAGCGGCGGTTGGTTGACCGACAAGTATGTCTAACGTTAAAAGGGCACAACTAAGGCGAAAAACTTCTCATTTATAATATCAGGGCTGCCAACATTGGAAACTAGTTGAGAGGGAGACTCCCATAGGCCAATGCTATAATTCAGGAGTCAAAATGAGTGAGATCAATAGAAGTTTAGAACAAACATTGTTAGGCATGTTAGGGATTAGAATAGACAGAAAGATCCGTCTGTCCGGAGGACTCTTATATTTTGCCATTAACGCTGTCCTCCGTAGACAGACGGAAGGTTGTAGTACCCATTGCTGTGTGGATGTTCTTAACCACTGTCTCTATGGAAAATTGGGTGAGGTACCTCACCCTTCTCGATTGCGTCTAATTCACGGCCCTAGGTCGGCAAATTTAAGCTTGAATAGTTAAATCAACTATTCAAGAATAGACTACACTCACCAGATTAATGAATAATCCAATATTTTAGTAGAATTTTCAACGTAAAACACAGCCTGTCGCGTCGTCACGTTCAAACTGGAGAAACACACACTATGAATCTCTTAGCCAATCACATGCGAGGTAGCTTCTACGTGTTTGTTTTACTAAAACAAGTACCTCGCATGTGATTGGCTCTCAATGGCTTACAGATTAAAAATGGCGACTTACTGCTTGCGAACGGCGATGTTGCGATATCGATAAAATTTCTGCGTTATAAACGAGTAACTGTGAGTATTTCGATTGCACAATGTGAGAAATTAACCCCAAATATTGCTGCATAATGTGTCATGTCATGTCAAACTTGTTTGAATGTAAAATAGCTGCCTGAAATTTGGTTAATCGTAACGTTCGATCTGTGCGCTACTGCCACACAGGAGCTGGCATCATTGACTTCGGTCTGTATACGGAGGGGATCCGTGAAGCCAGACGTAGTCTCCGCGGAACATTCCCCGACGGACAGATACAGACCGATCTTTCGGTCAAGGATTAGAAGTGCATGCAAATGAAATAAAGTTTTAACATGTTAGAGTGAGAAAGGACCAAAATGAGTGAGTCTCACTGGTTAGTCTCGGTGAGTGAGAGTTGGCAGCCCTGTTTTATGACATTTGCTGGGTCAGTTGTTCGCTTCTTAGACACCATTGATACATACGCTATTGCGACGGTTTTCGACCATTTTGGTGGAACGCAACTTCGACCTAGTTCCCCCCCCCCCCCTGCCCTGCATAATTAAAAATGGTTAACGTTAGACCCAATTATTATTTTTTCCAGCTTGGTTTTCAAACCAATCTGGAAAAAATATATACAGGATTAATCAGTAAACATTTTGAGGATACTATTCTACCACCTATCGCCATGCCACTTTAATAGAATCTGCAGCTTGTTTATTCCTATTAAGTTAAGTATAACACATATTTGCCTAACTTTTGCCTCAATTTCACCATATGCCGTAAATACTGCAGTTTGGAATCTCGTGATCATCCTGTTGATTCTGAATCTCCGTAGTGAAATAACACCACTGTTTTTAGTGTGTGCAATGCATTTTTGCGCAGCTTAGAGTACCTCAAGATTAGCACCCCCTCATCACTCATTCAATTGGTATTCATATAGCGTTTTTCATATAAAAATCAGATGTACACCAAGCCATGAACTGAGATCAATTATTCGTAGATTGATATGTAATGTACACATGAAAAGTGTTGAAATCAGCCGAATTTTTCGTTTTCTTGTAAAAATATTGCATTTTAATCACTTTTCACGTTTACGATTTTCCCATTATAGTAGGGAGCGCCTTAGCGGCAGCTAGCGGCTTTGATTTGCCGATCATCGTAAGTAGAGAGCTGAGCCAGCGCGCAGCGTCCGCGGGCAGTCGTAAATCACACAATACCCATAGCGACTCCCGCGGCAGCAAGCGCGAAGCTCTTCACGGGCTCCGATCGGGCCAGCCAATTTCACTGAAACAGGCATTGCAAGGTCCATTTCGTGTACCGTTGTAACATACTGAGCCTACGTGAGGTCGATAAATTTCCTGGTCAAAAAATCAGAAAACACTTCAATTTTGAAAAAAGTGAAGTTTCGATACTGCCATATTTTGCGCAATGTGGATTAAGTACAAAAATACACCCAAGGTCACGACAAATAAGTGCGAAATTTCGACTTAGCATGCCGAACAGATCGTTCTCCTCGGGCTACTAGCGGTATGTAGCAGACGCAAACCCACATACAGGATGGCAAAAGTAGTTCAGGTTTGTGATTCGAACATGTTGTTTGCAGTACGGCCGTATTACTTTTGAAAAGAATGATATCAATGCACCCCTGTCATAACTGCTACAGCTAGCGATCGTCGCGAATGGGCTCAGAAACTGAGCACACTGCGTGTGTAGAAAACGATGTACATGCGCGAGAGCGCCATCTAGTGCTGAATGACGAACGCAATTCATACACGGCAAATTTCACACTAATCACAGTCATGTGTCATGTTTGTAATTTAATAAATTGGATGTACTGTAACGTTACTGAACCATGCTTATTTAGCTTGTTAGTGTGTTTATGAGTTTGTTTTTGTCTCTTCGTTTTTATAATTTTCATAGCTTATGGCACTTAATCCCATGCGTACCTTTTCATTATGCTAACAGCCATGATACGCAGGGTGCCAATGTTACGGTACCGGTACCATGCCAGAGCAGAGCTGCCGATATGTGGTACCCTTACCATATGGCTACATGATTTATATTTTAAGATTGCTAGCCCAGGCTGTCACTCACGTAAATTTGAACCAGATCAGTCATCGGATAATCACTCTTTGCAAGTGATTGTGGTGTACACAAGTATTGTAGATCTACAATATCTGCCCTGTCTGCACAATCTGAAACTGAAGTTTGCTGTCTAAAAATATCATGTAGGAATATATTGTACAAAGCATTTTTGTTTTTGCTTTTGTTTTATCAATTTCTGTCAGATCGTCATGACATTGTGATTATGGTAGTTCATGTAGCTAATTAAATTGAACATTTATATTGGTGTCATTGTGTAGTGTACATTGGTCATTGATTGGCTGTCATCTGTGTATTGGTCATGTAGACATGGTAAAAATAAAAAACATGAGCTCACTTCAGCAGTGAGAAGACATGTCAAGAAAGTTGATGCTGCCATTGTCAATTGAGCGGATTCTGAGACATTCTTGCATGAGAGACACGGCTGTAATATTTTAAGTAACAAAGTGTAATCACAAACAGGAGACCATTATGAAATACTTGTAACATTAGAAATATTGTTCATCTTCCACAATTTGTCCTATGCACAGAGACGCTGGTTTTCAGCACAAGCTGCTGCTCAGGCAAGGCAGGGAGAAGTTGAGAGGCAAGATGTCCAGGTACAGTATGAAAAGCAATGTTATTGATATGTGTCTTTTTTTTATGTATCAAAATCGTGTCTTTTTTTTTTTTTGAGGGAATGGTAAAAACTCTACATTGTAATTACTGCTTTTGTGCACGTAGGTGTGTTTAATGTTGTAGAAAAATTATTTATATGATGCGGCATGTTGATTCTGATAAAACAGTTTCCGTATGTGAAATCTCTATAGGGTCTACAAATAATTTGCAAGAGTTTCATTCTTAAAGGCATAATTTACCATTTGCAGGTGAAACAAAAAACCTAGCTTTAGTGCTTCAAAATAGTTCTAAAATGTGAGTAAGGGACAGAAACAACCAATATAAAAAATCAGTATAATGAAGTTTAAGTATTGTTGAATATATATAATGTTAACAATACATTTGTTAAATGTTTCTAGACTTACACTAATCGTCGGGTGCCCGTGCATTGGCCGCTAACGCAATACAATTTGTATTGCGTTAGCGGCCAATGCACGGGCACCTGACGACTTGTACATGTAACCGTCCACAGTTATGGTTTATTAAGAAAAATAGTGATATCTCCTTAATACTTCAGATTTCATTGCAAAATTTTTACATGGTAGGATGTTTTGTGATACAACTGACCTACACATATGCATCAAATGTAATATCTTGAACATTTTTTAAATCACTGTTCCCAATTCATGTGTGAATTTGTCTGTTCTTGTAGTCATTGTGATACAAAGTTATACTGTACCTTTATTGTTGTGTAACCTCTCTTTGCTTGTAATCTTGGTAATCTTTATTTATTCTTTGGGCACATCCCTATCTAATAGGCCTGAGACTCTAGTTTATCTACTGTCAAATGTGTCTGATTACATTAAGGCCAAGTAAAAAGGAAGGTAGATTCTCATCCCTGCGCACATCTGATTTTGGCACCGATCATCATGTCATCCAAGCACTGCATTAGAAGATCAAGAATGATCTACATACCAGCTCCTGTATGTAGTCAACTGCCGTGGGCCTGGACACAGCACACTGGCAGCACAAGTACCCAGTAGTACTGAGGTACTCAGGTCATTGTGAATGGACAAGTCAACTCACCTACTAGCATCCTTCCTGCTTTTTTACTACAGTAGAGTTCAAGGAACTCCGCATAAGTGTTGGACACGTTACAAAAGATGATAATCATTAAGTCTTTTTGATGCCATTTCCCCCAGACCCATGTGCCACTTACATACCTTTCTGCCTCTTGACTGCAGGTGACAAAGTTACCGAGTGGGCTGACAGTAGCCTCTCTGGAAAATAACTCCCCCGTGTCCAGACTAGCTGTCATCGTGAAAGCTGGCTCCCGCTACGAGAATGCAGAAAATCTTGGTGTGTCACATTGTCTTCGAGCATTCAGCCATTTGGTAAGAGTGTTGTCATTTAAAGATATGATGACTTCAGTTTGCCTGTGCTATCAGGTGCACATCATGTCCTCATAAAGAACTCTTCTTTCTTTTTTTTTTGTGTAAGTGTTACTGTTTGATATCAAGGAGTGCTAATGGTTAGTATTACATATGATTACTATACTAATGAGAAATTTCTGAGATGATTCTTCCATGTGCCCAGATAGCTCCCATTTAATGAATTCCATATCAATCAGAGCAACTCTAGATTAGTGAGTAACACTCATATCAGTTTGGAGAAACAGAATTTAAAGGCAGCAATACACCTCAATTTCTTATACTGGAAATCGGATGAATGTTGATATGAGTCAAAGGTTAGCAATTTGAGGCAATCCATGCATGCATCTTCAAAAAGTTTAAGGTAAAAACTAGGGCAGTTTTTAGTAATATCAGTTAAACTGTGTACTTCAATGGCACCCCTTGCCTTAGTATGTGGAATAAAGAGGAAAAAGACATGCTACTGATAACTTGTTAGCTTGTTACACTTCACATCACATAAGGTGTTATAAATTTTCCTCATGTCAGGGAAAAGGAAGTCCAGCGTTTGTATGTGGTAGCTGTAGTTTCTTGGTGATTCTCAAGAAAAAGAGCAGGTACTCATTTTCAGCCAACTGATCAGTGAATCAGAAGGAATACCCCCAAATTCTTGGGATGATTGTCTTCCACTTTTGGTAAGGCTTTATCCTGACACCAATTTAAGCACACAATACCAATTTGCTTTGTGATCCATCCAACGTACGTACTACTGTATGCGCCATATATTTAGCAGGTCTAAATTTTAACGAATTGGGATTTCCGGACAGTTTCGTGAGTGACTAAATTTGCAGTTGTGTAGTGCAATACTGAACGGAGAAATGTATACGTGCACATCATCACATTCATGTCAGGATCAGAGTTAATAGTTTGACATGTTTTTACATTCGTGTATAGCACCATGAAAATAAAAACCTCACAAAATATTTGTTGTATACAGTACTCAATTACTACTATTGTACTCAACACTATTTGCCTCATCACCCCTCTTCTCCCTGTTGATGACAGACCACTAGTGGAGCCACCACGTTCAGCATCACTCGAGGCCTGGAGGAAGTGGGTGCCTCACTGGAGACGAGTACCACCAGGGAGCACATCACCTACAGTGTGCAATGCCTCAGAGACCACCTGTGAGTCTAGTCAACTGTCTATCTCTCTCTCTTTCTCACTGCTTTCAGCTTTTTCCAAGTACAATATATTACATTTTGTAGTCGGCTTAAGTGAAAAGATGAACTTGTGTGATTTGTGAGAGATTAATAGATCCTTGTAGCATACTAAAATGTTATATCCTCTGAGAGCTGTCAACTTGTGCAGAGGAGAATAAAGAGATATTAGCACATTATCTTTGCCTTTTGATTGTAAGTGCCCCCAAATTAGAAAATGACTGTATTATGTGACATCTTCCACATGTGATAATTCTATCAAAAGAGACAGTCACAAAGTGTGTGTTTTGTGGGGGGATGTCAGAAGATGTATTTGTCCCAAGGGTAGGGTTGCAGGAGGTGAATAGGGATCACTTTAGCAAATGTTTTTAGTGGTGGTGTTGGAAGTGTTTGTCATTCAACTGAATCTGCAGAAAGTCACAAAAAATTTACCCTCTTCATTTAGTGAATGGTCTCTCTAAAGAAGATAAACTGATTAATCTGGCTTTCTTTCATGTTTGTTTACCTCTGAATTTAAAGACTTAATTTGTGGTCATAACTACACCCCCCCCCCCCAAAAAAAAAAAAAAAAGGAAGAAGAAGAAGAAAGAAAGCATAAATGGACTGATATCTTCTGTGCTTCAGTCTGGATTTTTTTTAGTGAATACTAATACTTTCCAAATTTACCACAATGTATGACTGATAGCAAATAGTAGCAAAAGTTGTGTATATTTGTGTATTTTCTCAAGTTAAAAATTGGAATATTGATGAACAAACTCCTAATATCAATGCACCAAATCTTATCTGATGACAGAGACACAGGGGTGTTCTACCTCAGGAATGTGTCCACAGGCCAGGAGTTCAGACCGTGGGAGATATCCGACAACAAGGGGAGACTGCTCTTTGATCTTGCGTGCTTCAACGATCAGCAGCAGCTCGGTAAGTGTGTAGAAGTAATAAAGACTGGATGTCCTGATGGTTACTCTGTTTTGTTAATTATAAGAATGTCTTTAAGGAGAAATAACTCATCAACTTTGGTGATTTAGGGGATCAAATTCAGCACAGAAATTGGGGAGAAATGGAAAGAATGTCATATTGTTGGAGTGTGGATTTGTAAGAAATTTATTTTAGTTTTATCAGTTGCATGCTGGATTAACATATGACATTCTTATCCATTGCATTACCGTACATTTTTCAGTGTTTGCTAGTGCATCCAAATGATATATTTTCATGTACTTCTGATGACCTTTACTCGAATGTTCCAAGAGATATGACCCGGTGACGGTGACCTTTCAACCTTTTAACCTTTCCCAGGTGTGATGGAGCAACTGCATGCTGCAGCCTACCGTGACACACTCGGCCGCTCCATCTACGCTCCAGAGTACATGGTCAACTGTTTGTCCACGGGCATGCTGACTGACTACGTCAAGAGCCGCTTCACTGCTGACAACATGGCTCTTGTTGGCATCGGTACGCGGCTGCTGTTACCCCTCCTCCTCCCCCATCCCCCCCCCCCTTTCTCTTGCTCTCTATCTCTCACACACCTCTCGTAATACACTTAGTAGTGGCTATGTTGATCGTGAATTTAAAAAAGAATCAAAGAGGAGACTCGCTGAAAATATAAGAGCCATTCTTGGTTGGTGGACAAGATCCAATCACTTGCACCCTACGGCATGGCACTTAATCTTTGCCTTCAGTTGCTACTCCTGTGGTTGTTTGCCTACATGCCATTGAATGCCTCCTTAGTCGGCACGTCAAATAAGCCAGGAAGCTGACAAGACACAAATTTCCTCCTCCTCTTTTCACTCCTTTTATTGAAAAGATAATTAGTTTACTCAATATGAATTGCTCATAGCAATTTGGATATTTCAGGATGTTTGCTATTTCTGTGCTTTTCTTGAGATAAGGATTCAAAATGTCTGACGCATACCTTTGTATAGGAGTCAAATTTTGTGTTGCAGCATATGAAATTACCAATAAAATGATAAAGAGGTTTTGTGATAAAACGTGATGTCGTTGATATAGACAATATTTTAAAGGTGCAAATGGTAGAATTTGTCCATAAATGTGTTGGTGGTTGTAGGTAGTGACAACAGTAAACTCTTACAGAGCATTTTATGCATGATTTGTAGTCCGAGTTGTGAATCTTCAAATTTTCACTTAATACCAGTATTTTCCTCACCTCCTTTTTCTGTGCGTAGGTGTGGACCACAATGACCTCAAGGCCTTTGGCGAGACATTCTCAGTCGCACGTGGAGATACTGTTGACAACAAGGCCAGATACGTAGGTGAGGCAGCTACTCATTCAGGGCTTTGGTGGAATAATCGGAAGAGATAATGGACTGTTCAGTGTTGTCATGGCAAGGAAGGAAGTAGCAAGAATGATTGTCCATTCACTACTGCTGTATGTGTCCCGGATGAACTTGGCCATCCTTTGCAAAGTTGAATGACTATGCTTTGTGATATTTGTAGTTTCACATTGGTCTGCGTCATCAAATTACTTTCAATATTTTTTTTTTGTTGTTTTTTGTCAAGAAATCTTGCACATTTCTTTTTTGAGAGACATATATTGGATGGTGTAGTTAGTTGTCGAGAGGATTACTGGATGAGAAGAAGATGAGCTGTATTTTGTGATATGTGCATTCTGTGTCTGATTTAACCGATTGCATATTGGAATATGATGGGTTGTATACCAAGTCTATGTGGATTTTAGAACCTAATATTGAATAGGTTAAAGGAAAACTCGACCATCAACAGGAAGTTGGGTGTGATGGGAGCAGAAGATGAAAGCAGCGGATTTATTGTGTGCGTTGTCTTTCCATGATTCCAATGCCAGGCGGAGAACTGAGGGACCATTGCAACAGCCCGCTGGCCTATGCTGCCCTTGCCGTAGAGGGCGCCTCACTGGATAGCAAAGACCTGCTGGCGACCGGTCTACTGCAGCACATGATGGGCAGCGCCCCCTACGTGAAGCGTGGCAGCAACCTGGCCACTGCACGCACGGCCCAGGCTGCAGCCAAGGTCACCTCCCTCCCACACGCAGTGAGTGCTTGACTTAATTATTGCCATGGTTATTGTTGTTCAACATTCTTTTTTATATGAATAAACAAGGTAACATGAAATGCCTAGGTTACCTCCTGGATATAACAGGAAGACACAAGGCAAAGACAAAGGACAATACAGAAAAACATGTAAATACATCTTACAAAAAACACACACAACAATTACAGTTACAGTTACATAATCACGAACAAAATTGACCAAAAAATACATTTATACACAAACAAATTAAAATATGCAATATGTGATTCTAAAACATACATTTCTATCATAATAATACAGCTTTATCTCATTCTATTTTTTTTTTCTTCTCTTTGCCTCTTACTCAGTAATATTGATTACCATTATTACAATGATGCAGTGATGATGTCTGATTTTGTGATTCTGAATTAATTTGTTTTCCAGCACCTTGCTTTTCAGGAGGCTGAAGTGTCATTCTATAAAATGATGTGTTACTATATTTGTTTGAGAAGAATGTTTGTTTGTTTGTTTGCATATTTGTTATTTTTAATTTGTTTGTTTGATTTACTATTCTTCCTCTCTTTCTTTACATCAGGTGAACTGCTTCAACCTTCCCTATTCTGACTCTGGTCTCTTTGGAGTCTTTGCCATCACTCAACCCAGCGATATGGCAGCAGTAAGTTTCCAGCTTTACAATATATCGTGCCTCCTATGTTTATCCTGATGAATGTCCTTAGTGAAATTTATTCCATTGAAATTTTGCTCCTGGAGACTATTACACCCACCCATTTCAGCAGAAGTTTTACTAGTCTTGTTCTGCCTCAGAGGTTACAGCTATAGGTTGCAGATGAATTATGATATATTGTGAACAGCAATGTAAACTCTGCAGAAAGAATATTGGAGACAGTTTGATTGTGTCAAGTATCAAAGTCAAGCCAAGAGCAAATTTATCAATGCATGATTGCCATTTTATGAGAGACAGTTAATGTGAAGAACCTATTCATTGTTGATAATTTGGTGTAACACAATGTGAAACTTTATTGCTGCAGTAGCCACTATCTCTGAATGTCTTTGTTCTTGTTTTTTCCAACCCAAGGTGCTGAAGGCTGTGATGTCTCAGTTTGCAGCCATGACGAAGGGCAACGTAGATGCCAAGGAGCTTCAGAGAGCAAAGTAAGCCACTCTTCAGTTTGTACAGTGCTTGGAGGTTTTTCAATACATTTCACTCCTCATTCAGGTCTATTTTTCAGCCTCTGCTGTTTATGATGCAGGAGGCAGTTTGTTTTTTCATCTGTTGTTCTGTCTATCCACATTGTCAGATTTACAAAAAGATTTTGTCCACTAATCTGTGATCCCACTTACTGTGGCCTTGTTTTCACCATGTAATTTGGGAGGATGCAGAGTAAACTTTGCACGTAATCACTCCAAGATAAGTAATGTTCATTCATATTTACGTGGGAAGTCGTTTTCCTCACTCCCTCACCTCTGACAGTAATCAGACTAGTTTCTCCTCTTCACCAACCTGGTATTTTTATTGCTGCCTCCTAGGAACCAGCTGAAGGCTGCCGTTTGCATGCAACTTGAGAGCCAAGATGGCCTCCTGGAAGACCTGGCAGTCCAGGCACTTCACACGGGCTCCTACACCGGGTGTGCTGATGTCCTCAAGGCCATCGACAGCATCACAGCTGAGGACACATCGAGGGTGAGCCACTTGTTTCCGGGTTGGGAGGCCAGATAGACCGGTTTGCTAGCATATTATTCAAATTCCATTCGTCACTCCAACAGGACAAGTTGATCCCGATGACCAGAATATTTGTCAGAGGTGCTCCTGACAAGGAACTTTCAGTGCTTGCAAACTGTATTACGATCAAGCATTGAATTCCATTTTATGGAAATCAAAGTGAAATAGCTTGCCATATGATTTTTGGTGAAAATTATCCATCAATTTGACTAAATTGGTAAAACTCACCTAGGTGCTTGACTATCATAAATTTTAATCTACAAAATGTGCCCTGTAGATAAGTATAAAAGTTATGCACTCAGGAACATTTAAGTTTTTGTAGAAGGGGATTCCATGGGTTTTTTTTTTAACTACTTGCAATCCTTACATACTTCAGGCGCAAAAAATATTTTTCCAAGGCATGTTGCAAATATGTCTAAGTACCCAACTTATTTGAGTATATTTTTTTCTTTTCAAGTTGACGTTGAATAATTTTGTTTTCATTTTATCATAAACTGATTGTATGGAGGGAAGCCTTGAGATTTTCACAAATGTTTCCATCTGGCTTAGGCTATCATAAATGCTGGGGGAAAAAGTTTCATTCATTCTTTGTGAGAATTATTAATGGAAGTGACATCCTCTCCCTTGTGTCTGTTCTTTTCGCAGGTTGCAAAGCGAATCTTCAACGGCAAGCCCTCAATGGGAGCGACTGGGAACCTGGTCAACACGCCATACCTCGACCAGCTACTCTAACCACACAGCACTCAGTCCATGTAACAGAATGAATTATTGAGTGAGATGTTCGGGAGAAAGTGACATATTCCTCGTCACTTCCCCAGGAAAAAAAGAATATAATCCAAAGTCTGTTCAGTGAGAGGCATCGGGTAAAAGTAGTGCCCATTCTGCAAAAGCCAAATATGAAATGCTGTATACATGTGTTATGTTGTTTTTTATTCCCTACCCCATCCATTCAAACATACCATATTTTCAGACACATGTGGTATCAAAAATACTGTTTGACACTGCTTCATTACATGCTTTCCAGATAAAATTGGAAAATGTGAAAACAATTTCTAAGGATTCTATTTACATCAAAAGATATATTCAGACTATGATAAGACAGTACCACCTGCCAGTACCATAGAATTAAAGTTGAGGTGTCTTTAGGTTAAAAAAAAAAAAGAACAACTTCATGAGGAAATTTTTATTTTTCCCCACCCCTTCAGTTTATGAAAGGAAAGGTTGTTTTTTGCACC